>LBNU01020073.1:21794-54017 GCA_014162995.1 Artemisia annua | reverse complement strand
GATGTGGTTTGACCGTTTTTATCCCGTTACTTCTTTTCAGTGTTCTAATGGTGCGTTGTTTACGGAGACCCTTGTTTCACCTACTATCTATGATATGTAATGTTTTAATTTTTAGGATTTGTATTGTTTTAATTTTTAGGATTTGTAATGTTTTACTTTTTAGGATTTGTAATATGTTTTAATGGTTATGATTTGTAAAATGTTTTGATTCGGCAACGGTAATTTGGTCCCCACAAACGGTTAATTTAAGTGTCTTGTGGTATAAAGTTATGCAATATCTTTAATAGTTTATTTCGCAAATTCGGCAATATCTGAAAATTAAATACAGTTTTAATTGCCATACAATAAAGTTTCCCGCTTATATTTCCCTCCAAAAAATTTCCCTCCAAAAATTCCCGCTAAAATTTTGCGCCAAAACCACATTATATACACACTCTTATCCTAACAACACCAAGATGCAAAGTGTTACACAAACAAATGACAAAGAGACATACTACATTGATAGACCTACCATTAACTGTTTACAAAAGATGTAGGCTGGCTACGCAACATAAACTGTTTTGCAACCAAGATGCATAACCAAATGACCTAGTTCATAGACCTACCTGCTGATGCAATGTTATCCGACCATAATCGTTTTACAAAAGATTAGAGGTTGGCTAAGCAACCTAAACAGACTAATTGTTTTTGACATACAACACCACATAGACGTTCACGTCTATTCCATTGAAATTACCTTCTTGTATTTCCAAAACAAAGATATCAACTGTTCACGATATGCCAGAGCAAAGGCAGCAGGATCATCAACCATCAGCGGAAGATGGTGTGTCAAACGGTACAGAAAGACGCAGACCCATATACCACAGTCTCCGTAATAACCACTTTGTATTGGCACATTTTCTTCATACCTAAAGGTTATTGAGTAACTTTTAGGATCAATGTTCTTCTTGGACATCACATTAGCATCTTCCAAGTAACGGGGAATAACGGCTGCAAAATGCTCCATCCAAGTATCCCACCATGGTTTGCCTTCAGCATCGGGACCATGCAAGCTGTCGTATATACTAACAACCCCTGAACGAATATGCAACACTCCCAATGCCCAATGAATCTTTGGCTCGTTGATTGGAAAGTAAACCTACAATATCAGAGGATAAGATTGCTATTACAACTTAACCGAGACATATATGTTTTCCACACACAGTTAAGGCAGGGGATATTGCGAGCATCACTAGTGGGTCCGGCTTCCTAAAAGGCTTTTACATCTCAGGGAACGGTCCGGCTTACTAAGGGGGTGTTTCGCTTAGCTTCTTAAAAGGAGCTTGTCGTATTTTTGAAAAAACGTACTTTTTACCCTAAGCTAATAAGCACCTTATAGGAAGTGTTTGGATTAGCATATTGTATTTTGGTAACAAAATAAGCCAACGAGCACTTAAATTAGTTTAGCCAAGTACCCTGTAACACTAGAGGTAATACATGCTGCTAATTAACAGCAATTATAATGTCTCGGATGACTCACTTTTCTAGCTTACACGTTTATCAACCTAAGCATCACTAGTGGTGCGTAAACTAGAACAGCTAAACAACATAATTACAAATTGGTAGAAATAGACTTCTTACCTTTTCAACATTTTCGGCACACCAAGGCACACCATATGTAATGCCATTTGCATAATAAAGGGGGATGTCTCGAGCAAGAACTTTTGAGTCGAAAAATGGGCCGACCATCACCCAATCAGCATCTTGAGGTCTAAAGTGCCACATATACATAAACCATGCATCGATGTGCTGCGATTTTAAAGTAGGCATAAATTAATTACTACAATAGGAAAATGACATATATAAATTTAGCTATTCTCAGCCATTAAGCGGGTAATAATTGCGTACACAATCAGATAACCAGCCTCTTCTGTATTTGTCTTTGCCCACTAAACCAACCCAAAACTTGTTATAGAAGTCTCCATTAATCCATGGAAGTTGAAATATCATCTCCTTCTTTGTACGCAATAACAAGGTTATCTCTGGATGAGGAGTGACTACACCGGCTAATGAACCTTCAGGACGCGTCAATTCCTGTAAAACATTTCGATGTTAAACAATGATTACTAACCTAAAATACTACATAAGGTTTAAAAAAATAAAAAGTGTATATGTACCTCTCTCCACGGTTCAAGCTCGATATCATTTCCATCAGTTCCAATCAGAGTCTGCATCACAGATTTATACACCCTGGATCTAGTACGACACTTTCTGGACTTTTTTGGTGTAGTAGGTGGGGGAGGTGTGAATGGATCACAAAGATGACGGCCCTTCTTTCTCTCTCGTCCAAAGGGAACCTTTACAGTTTTAATTGCATCATCCACGTGCATATCCTGAAAATGAGATACAAATCAGTGTTATGCAATTAATCATGAAGCTCAAGACATATATGTTGAAGTTAACACATAAAATTTCCATACCAAATCAATCACTAAGTGTGCCGGAATAGGGGACAAAGCTGTTTCCGCGTCAACCTGAAAATGAGGTACAAATCAGTGTTATCCAACTTAATATTAAACTTCATGACATATAAAAACACGAGCTACTTTCTGAACTAAAAGATCTGGTTTTTATTTGAAAAAGCAACATACGCAAGGTTTCTAACATTTATACACCCTAAAAGCTATTAAAAGACAACACAATAAACATATTCAAGAAGTATAGGCTAAGGTCTATAGGAGATCTAGGAGCCAACTAGTATATAATGACATAGCCACCAACCTCAAAACAATAACAATGTTAAAATACGAAACTTATTTCGCTAAAAACTTTTATTGTATATTTACGATTTTGCTAAGTTTGTTACAATGACAAAGTACTAACTTTAGCTAAAGTAATTTTCATCCACTATTAGATTTTATAGTTGTATAAATACTAACTTAATATTCTTTTAAACAGTTAAAATAGTTTTGTTATCTTTAAAAAGAAAGTGTTCACATCACATTAATAGAAAATTTATGTGTTTGACCATCTTATAGGTTCTATCACATTTTGGAGTATTCCACATTGACGTCAATGTCATAAGTTGATGTTGACATGTTTGTCGTAATAGAATGATGACGCGTGGATTGCAACAACGCACTAGCCGTCATTTTACTCTCGAAAGGATCTCGAGAAGCTTGCAATATCCCACCAGCAGTGTACTCTGAAACCGAAGTAGTATAGTGTTAGTGAGAATACCGGGACTTTGATCGTATCTCTCGCTAGGTCCATATCATTCGTTAGGCTAAAGGCATACCTAATACTAGGCGAAGCGGTGGATTGAAATTCTTTTTGTATTTTTGATATTTTAAGATACAGCAGTAAAAATCTCTGGCTTTAGGAGGATAAGGGCGGAATTTAGTTATACTGTCTATGTCATACTATACCCAAGTAATATATACATGCTAAGCTACTTATATGTTTTTTTATTTTGGTTTATAGGAAAAAATCAGTGGTGGAGGATTAGGTTTTACTTAGATTTCATTACTCCCTTAATACTCCATGTAATTAGTATGTGAGTTTGCGATGGGTATGTACTGTGGTTATCCTAACATTTGTAGGAGTGCGTTTTCAAAATATTCATATAACGGTCATATAAGTCCCTACCTCCACTCTATGAAATACGGTCAAGCATCCTTTTCATGAGATAACCGAAGAACTATGCATTGAAATAAACCTTAAAAAGATAACGCACATACGATTCACGTTCTAAGATCGTTCCGCTTGTATACCGTATAGGGAGATTAGCCAGTTTTCTCTAGTTAACGTAGATGAAAACAATTCACACCAAAAACAATCGCAGACAGTACCACATCACATAGATAAATCGAAATATGTTAGGTTTCATTAGATCTAAGCAAACACAAAGTAAATTAGCCTAGCATGTTAAAAGAAAGACAAGTAACAAAGCATAAATCACACAACACATGAGACATATTGAAATAAAAGACTTATCTTGGATTAAACATGCAAGGTGGTATAAGGTTAGGATACCCTCTAAATGTCTGCTANTTCATGACATATAAAAACACGAGCTACTTTCTGAACTAAAAGATCTGGTTTTTATTTGAAAAAGCAACATACGCAAGGTTTCTAACATTTATACACCCTAAAAGCTATTAAAAGACAACACAATAAACATATTCAAGAAGTATAGGCTCATCAGAACAATTAACATTCGGCATACAATGAATTACTCCTATGAGCACTAGAAAATGACATAGCCACCACCTCAAAACAATTAACATATTCAAGAAGTATAGGCAAAATGTCAACATTCGGCATACAAATAGGCTCATCAGATATCATTTGCAAATTTTAAATCCCAACCCCAACCAAACAGAATGTTAATCATTAATGTGAAGAAGTTCCTTCGCGTCACTGATCCACACAACACTAGCATTGTAAAATAGTATTCCTCTACCGTGGCGTCAAACTTCCAATTATTATTTACTTTTCTCACTAAAAAAAACTGCTTATTTCCATCATATATCATTCATCTTCTGTCACAAAGTATCTTGCAAACATATCAATTATCTCAACTAATTTTAACACCACAAATCATCAAAACAACTCACTGCACATAATTTTTTGTTTCCAGTTTACCACCACTAACCAACTTCAAAAGCAGCAGAGGCAAATCACACACACACAAAGAAACATTTCCGATTAGCTACGACAAAATCAACATTAACTTAGACTACAACATACAGCAACTATACTTAGTTCTCCTTTCTCTTATATTAACGAACTTAAGGCTTCATTTTCTACTTACTAAGGGCAACGAACACAACCATCTTACTAAACCCTAATCAAAAAGTCAAAACCCTATAAATAATAATCAATCGATACAGATAACCCTAAAAATATAACAGTATTTTTTAACTAAACCCTAATCGAAACCTGTTAACCCTCTTAGCAAACCCTTATACCAAATACAACATTAATCCTCAATGAGATCAAGCTTTAACCTAATCGAATAAGCATTTTTAAACTTACGTGAAGTGTAGGATCCATTGCACAACAAGATAAACACAGATCCACTAACACCCTATGATTTGGGGGCAAGATCGCTTCATATTGTGTGTGTGTGTGTGTGCCGTTTAGGTGCCCCCCTTTTTTTTTATCGGTTTAAAGTAAAGAAATAAATAATTTGGAAAGAGAATAGAAAGTACATAAATAATCTTTTGGAAAGATTTGGTGTTCTTTTCCAAGAAATATGGTCACATGGGCAGCCGAAATTCGCACGATCGCACGTTTGGAATTCGCACATTTGCAAAAATAAGTCAAAGGCCACATGGGGGACAAGTGATAGTGGGGTGGGCCTGCAAATGATTGTTAGAGTCCTTTTGTCTGGGACACGTGTCACAAAGATAATGGGATCGCACGATCGCACATTCGCACTTGACCAAATTGGGAAGAGATGTTGGGATTGTATTATTTAGGGAAGTTGGAAATAAAAATGTCCCTTTTTGGGAAATATTGTTGAAAGAACTTTCAAAAATGTTATATTGATTTGTTTAGAATTTGTATTTTAACTCTAATATGTATTTATTTGGTATATCATTAACTATCGTTGTTGTATTTTTATAATTACTTTTTTTTTAATAATATTATTGCAAATAATTTTTATAAGGCATAATAGGAATGTATTGTTATTGGCTCATTTTGTTATTTATCTATTATAAATTTCTCACTTTTAAAACGTATTTATTATTTTTTAAATTATTCTTCTTTAAAACGTATTTGTTGTTTATTAGACTTCTCTTCTTTAAAACGAGTTTGTTGTTTCTTAGATTTCTGTTTTTAAAACATGTTAAGGTTGCGTTTAGTTGAGGGAAAACACCCTTATTTTTTCCACAAAATGTTTTGTAGAAAACAAGGAAAACAAAGATCGTGTTCAAATAAGCGTTTTCCAACAAATTATTTTGCAAAACACAAAATCCTCTATTTCCTAACATAACAAGGAAAATTACAAAACAAGTTTTAGTTGTTTTCTTTTGTAACCCACAACCCTCCCTCTTTTTCTTCAAAATAGAAAATGGAAACATCAACTAAACGCGTTTTCTATATTTTTAAGTGTTTTGTGGTGATAAATTTCCCTTCCAAATTTTTACAAAACTATAGATAGAAAACAAGTGAATTTTTTCTCCAACTAAACGCACCCTTATTGTTTCTTAGATTTCTCTTTTTTTTAAACGTGTTTGTTGTTTATTAGATTTCTCTTCTTTAAAGTTGTTTTATAAATTTCTCTTCTTTAAAGCGTGTTTGTTGTTTCTTGGATTTCTCTTCTTTTAAATGTGTTTGTTACTTTTTAAATTTATCTTATTTAAAACGTGTTTGTTGTTTCTTAGATTTATCTTCTTTAAAACGTGTTTGTTGTTACTTAGATTTCTCTTCTTTAAAAGGTGTTTGTTGTTTATTATATTTCTTTTCTTTGAATTATGTTTGTTTTTTCTTATGTTTCTCTTCTTTAAAACGTGTTTCTGGTATCTTAGGTTTCTAATTTTTAAAATGTGTTTTTTGTTTCTTAAATTACTCTTTTCTAAAACGTATTTGTTGTTACTTAGATTACTCTTCTTTATTTTTATTTATTTATTTATTTTTATTTCTTAAATTTCTCTTCTTTAAAACGTGTTTTTTTATTTCTTAAATTTCTCTTCTTTAAACATATTTTTTATTACTTAGATTACTCATTTTGATATTTGTAAAGTTATTAAGAAAAATGAAAACCGATAAGTGAACTTGAGTGTATAAAATTTATTTAAAATGTAACAATTAAATTTTTAATTAATTACCCGGTCCTTCTTTTTTGTTTTTTGTTTCACAAATTTTACACCTATATTTTTTATATTTTTTCTCAACCGAATCTATCAAGGTTTGACAATTCTTTTAAATTTTGACTTTCAGTTGACTAATACGAATGCTTAATTTAGCCTAGTTGGCAAAATCGAGTTCTACCATTAGTCCAATTAAAAACTCCTCAAAGAATTGATTATTCATTTTGTATGCTCTCTTGATGACTTTTCGATAAAAAAAATAATTCACAACATAATGTAGTGTGTTCATCGGTTCAGTTATCAGGTTATTCGGTTAAAATTTGTTTCTAGTTAAAACCGAAATCGGTCTGATCCAAATTCAAATTAGATTAAACTGAACCAAAAACTGAATTTTAATTCAGTTCGGTTTTTGGGTTGACCCGAATAACCCGAATTACATAATTCATAAATTTTTTATTTAATTTTATAGATTTTTAGCAACAAAAATACTCAAGCTTAAAAATTGTTTATTTATGCTATGAAAGAGTTTTAATATTTTTTTTATATACATATTTATTGAATTCGGTTTTCTGTTCGGTTCGGTTTTCATTTTGCAGAAGTATGTCGAAACCAAAAATCAAATATTTAATCGGTTCGATTTGGATTTAACAAATTCGGTTCAGTTACAAATTCAGTTCAATTTTATTCGGTTCGGTTCAATTTCGGTTTTCATCTCATGTTACTACCCGATTTGTGAACACCACAGTCCAGAGTCATAATGGACCTATAGTCAGTTAACTGGCCCATATACATTTGTCAGCCCAAATTCACTAATGGGCTAGAGATTTTTCTCAGTATAGCTGGCTAGAGTTCAAGAAAACCTAGATATAAAAACCATGCTTAACCATTTTCATTCACAACCACAGCTGACGGCGCAGAGCAAGACACCAGCAACATGGTATTATTCCCATCACAACGTTTTTGTTTCCGGTCATTTTCATTTATATATATTTATAAACCGATTCTAATGTTTATATAAAAAATATATATGTGTGTTTTGTAGACGTTCAAGAGAAGAAATGGAGGAAGGAACAAGCATGGTCGTGGTCACGTCAAACCCATTCGCTGCTCCAACTGCGGTAAATGCTGCCCCAAGGTATATATATTTTTTACTTCTTCATGTTGTGCTCATTATTTTTTACTGTAATATTTTTTTATAGTAATTTTGTTTATAGGTTATAGGATATTAGGATTATTTATTGGGTACTAGATTGAGGCTAGATAAAAATTTGCAGAATTATGCTATTTGAAATGTTTATATTGGTTTAACTTAGTTTTAGGGGGTGTTGTTTATTTGATTTTGGCTTATATTTTATAAGCTCCAATTTACTGGCTTATTTTGAAACTTGTGGGATTATATAAGCTTATGATATCACAACAAGCTTATAAAAGCTGACAAGTCTCACAATAAGCCGGGAAATTGGTGCTTATGAAATATAAGCCGAAATCAAATAAGCTCATAAGCCCACATATAAGCTTAGACAAACACCTCCTTAGTGATTGTGGAATGTGAGTTGTTTCTGCTTTCTAGACATGTAATGCGAAACTTTGGCTTTCATATGTTTTAGAATAGATGTTACTTTAAATGTTGTTTGTTTTCATGGATTTAACGAACACTTATGTTGTTTGTCTACTTGGGACATTTACAAAAATTGGTGTTAGACTGTTAGTAGCTCTAATTCAAAGGATTTTAATCCTTGATTTTATGTCGGTTATGTTTGGAGAATTGGATAACGCTTAATTGTCCGTTTTATTTTTAGCTGAATATAGCATGAGGTATCTCAAGTATTTGCTTTTAGTTTATGCTTTGATGATGCAATTTTTGGAAGTCAAGTAAAGTTTAAGGCATTATAGTAGGGTGTTAAGAAGTATGTATGTGCTTTTGCCGTTGTGTTAATCATAAAGCTATTACAGTTCTGACCTCTGAGTGATAGTTTAAGTGTATTCAACCAATAGTTGAACTTAAAAAAAATTCGTACTATCAGCTTTTGCAATTTGAGGGGCTGGCGAGATTAACTTTTTCTTATTGTTGGTATCAGGACAAGGCTATCAAGCGATTTCTTGTGAGGAACATTGTTGAACAAGCTGCTGTTAGGGATGTTCAAGAAGCTTGTGCTTTTGATCGTAAGACTTCTTCGAGTGCTTCACAATTCTTCTTTAATTTTTATGTAAGCCATTGTTATACATCTGTTTGACATTTATGACTTGTTTTATTAATGTAGAGTACACCCTTCCCAAGCTGTACGTGAAGATGCAGTACTGTGTTTCATGTGCTATTCACTCCAAAGTTGTTAGGGTCCGTTCACGGACTGACAGGAGGAACCGTGAGCCACCAAAGAGATTCTCTCGTCCAAGGGTACAACATTTGTCTTTTCTTTCACTTCACACCAATTACCGATATCTTCTGTATTATTAGTATTTAGTAATCAGCCAAAGGTTAGAAGTTTGATGTACGTGCAGCAGCTAAATGTTTGTATTTCTTTCAGGATGATGCTCCAAAGCCTGGTCAGGGTCCTCGCCCAGGTGGTGCAGCAGGTCCAGCTCCTGTACGTACTTGAAGATGGTGTGCTTTACTTCGTGGATTTCAAGAGTTATTTTGGAGAATTTTTGGTTATGCTTTTTTATTTAGCTTAATGTGGATTCATGTATGTTGCCCTCATGACTTGAAATCTTCAGTTTTATAAGATAATTTGGTGGTTTAGTTGTTTCTTCAAAGGAACTAGTATGGTTTAAACTTTGGCCAGATTATCCTCACACCAATCCTTTTACAAAGTTGAGTAAAATTTTCAAAGCGCTAATAGATAAATTCATGGAATGATTTAATATTTTAAATTTCCGCAGAATGTGAATATCTGCTCTTATTATAAACTGTATGTGGATTGGAAAAGAACCCTTATTTCTGGTTAGCTGCATCTTTGACAATGTTACTTGCGTTTTGTTTTGGCGTTTAGGCTATTAAGAAGTGTTAACTGGAGATGCTTTTGTGATCATTTCAAGTGTGTTTAATAAAACAAAGTTTGTGCTTTGGTAATGAGCTTTAAAAGTTATTGGCTCCAATTTCACAGAAAACTTGCTCATAAAACTCTATTCTGATTTTTTAATTTGTAGTTGGTAAATAACTGAAATGCGACAACTATGTGTATACAAATGGAATGATTACATGGTGAGTAACAGTGTTACGTTAGTTTAGAAGGATACTGCTATGCTGATTATTGTGCGATGATGTTTTAGAAAATAATACACCAAGTGTTGCCTTTATCGTAAGGGCCTCCTATAAGTCTTCGACAAGGACATCAAATATCATCATACTTGGGCTGCTCAATGACACTTCTCACTGATAAAGTCCCATTTCACCTTAAGGATAATCTAGTGTACAAATCATAAAGTCCCATTTCACCTATAAGTTATTCTAATGCACCATCAAGAGCTCTAAAAGTTCCTATTTACTCACTAATCCAACACTCTACCTGGTTTGAGTCTGTGTATCGGTGGGTTCAAACCCCGTGGATTAGTCGGCCAAAAGGTCGGAAATCATGGTTAAAAAAAATAATAATATATAATAATAATAAGACTAAAATACACCGTTGGTCCCTGAACTTGTCCAAAACCATCACCATGCCCCCTAAGTTTGAAAAATCATCGTGGTGCGTCCAAACTTTGTGATTTTGAGGCCGAATGCGTCCCTTGACCTGAAATGGTGAGGTCAACGTCAGTTTTTAGCTATATCATCAAGGGTATAATAGACCAAACACATTTTTCACTATATGTTAGTTAAATCTAACCCAAACACCTTTAACATTGGTTAGTGGCATGTACATGTGAGGAAAACATTGGTTCATATGTATGGAATGGTGAAAGAGGTTCGGGTAGCCTTATAATCACCATCTTTTTCGTATCTACTCCCCATAGATTGCATCGTAGCAATGTCATGCGAGGAGAGTTTGACCGAGGAAAGATTAATATAATCTTCTTTGCTCATATTGAGCTGCAGATTGATTCCTAAATTTCATGTTATTACGTCTGTAGTTATCATATATAGCATAAGGTCTTCTTTCTATCATTATCTGCAAGAAGGGAGAGCTTGCCTGGCCTAAAAAAGACAGAGACCACCATACATTAACAAGAACAAACGGGTCATAAACCCAAGAGAAATGCTTTACATGCAGCTCATTTACATGTTCATGCATTTTTGTTCTGATTTTGGGTAGGACATAGTGTTTTTTGTGACCAAAACAATATTTGGAATGATTCAAACATAATGTATTCATCACAAAAACAGGTTGCACAATCAAGATCTACAATACTCCGATACAATCAAGATCTAATACTAAGATGCATATCTCTTATGACGTTAACAATAAAATAAGGCTGACGGTACCACAAAATATTATTATCTTGGTGATTTATAGTTTTTTAGACCACTTAAGTACAAGTAAGTGGCAATCAGGAAAGGCACAGATCAATTTTTGGTGGAACAACCAATTTCCCAGACTGGTATATAACTGATCACTTATCTGAGAAACTGAGAATCAAATGTGTCCAACAAAGGTTAAGAGCTTATGGCACACACATAAACTTTGATTTTATTTCATAAGATAAATAGTATCAGTTGATGATTACACCTTGATAACCTACTTTAAGGGCTACAAAACTAATGTAGACCACAGCTAAACAATATTGAACAGATAGTTGTAACATTCTTAGCAGAATAGGCTACATTGCTTTTGCCACAATATAGAACAGACCAATTTAGAATCCGACAGATCAAGGTGAACATATAAGATGAACCATACTTGNTGAATATTGAGAGTTAGGAAGTAAAATTTGTATTTTTGGAAAGCTTAGCACCAAGCCTCAAAATGTTCAGGAGTGAACTTTCGCTCAAAGTGTTTAGATTTTATGCTAAATGGTCGAGAAGTATGGTATTTTAGACTAAAGCTGCCATTTCTGGGCAGTTTTTATGAATATTTGGATGGCTGTAGATTACTCATCTTAAGTCCAAATGACGAACGGCTTTTTGATTTGAAAACTAGGCCAGGTGCTATAACTTTTGTTCCTTGTGGTCCAAAACTCCAAAACTGAGTCAATTGACGGGAAAATGGCTCTCAACATGGGTGTTTCTAGGTATAAGAAAATTTTCTGGGTAAGTGCTGGTAATTTATAAGTGAAAATAATAACTTTCGAAAAATCATAACTAATTCGTTATAAGGCCGATTTTCAAGTTCTTTATATCCCCGGAAAGGTAAAAAGGTATACTAACATAATTTCAGTAGTTTGGCAAGTTTTGAAAAGGTCTAAGGCTCGTTTTTGGCCAAGTTAATTCGTACATCAGCAAAGTATTTTCCGGAAAAATGTATAAGTCTAGTAGTAACTTGTTTTTAGCATAATTTCTTCGTTATATGTCCGTTTTTAGCGGTTCAAAAGGCCATAGTTTCATCTAAGGATGTATTTTCTATATCTTGGGTCCAAAATTTATCAAAGCTCACTGAATTTTTCCAATATTTAAAATAGGGACAGAATGTTAACATATGTTTCCAAAAATGATATAACCTAGTTTGTACATGTCCAAAACCACTACAAACAACATCAACTCATCCCTTAATCTACCATACACCTTCTTAGGGTGTCATGGGTTCCCTAACATCACCACTACAACCATTTCACCAATGTTTCATAAGGTATCCATTTTACACATAAAATGATAGAAAATTAGGTTTTAGTGGTATAGACTTCACATGCAAGTTCAAAAATGAGATTTGTACATAAACCTAGCAAGGAATTCATGGTAGAATTTATAGAAAAATTAGTGGTTCACTTACTTGAAAACCTTATAACTTTTTGGGTAGAAAAACCTAACAATCCATAGGTTTATATTGCAAAACCTTGTAATGGATGTAATCTATGACTTGTAAAATAGCTAATACTTGAAAAATTATGGTCTTCCTTGGTCTTTGAGGTTGGAACGAGCAAGGAGAGCACAAGAAAAGAGAAGGAAAATGTTTTTACTATGTGTTTATCTTTTTACATGCAAGTATTAGTAACTTAGTGTTAGTGGAAGACTTTGTTGGGTGATTATGGGACTCCCATGTGTCCCATGGGTCTCTTGGCCGGCCACCTCACATGAGGTGGTTGGCTTGTCACCATTTGTCCCGCTTTGATATTACGGGGTACCGTTTAGTGCATCGTTTGGTATTTTTAGCGTTATCGCGTACCGGGTTAATTAAACGTAAAATATATCGGGACTATACGGGATATAATAAAGTCGTAAAAATTATAAAAACATAATTTTCATAAACATTGGGTATTTTTATAGGTATTACTTTATTATTACAAATTATTAGGTATATAATGTTCAAGTAAAAGTTTATTAATTGGTTAACCACCAAAAATAAATAATATATAGTTTTATAACCTAAATGGAAAAATAACTAATATGAAATATATTAGTGGCCTAGTGGAATTTGTTTGGTACATTAGGTTAAAAACTAATATCTTGTCCTATTATTTATATACAAATAAATAAATATGAGTAACTTGAAAA
Organism: Artemisia annua; assembly: GCA_014162995.1. NCBI lineage: Eukaryota > Viridiplantae > Streptophyta > Magnoliopsida > Asterales > Asteraceae > Artemisia > Artemisia annua. The sequence goes on along the minus strand of LBNU01020073.1, from coordinate 40,637 downwards.
TATATATCTACGAGTGGAATAGAATGCAAATGATGTCGTGATGCAATGTAGACTAACCCTAGTCTAGGAAATGTACGATGATGACAATGTGACTTAACCTACCCGGTTTCGTCAAATGAATACCCGTAAACCCTGTTTACGTGAAATGTTGAATTGAAATTCAATGAATAGGAAATATGGGGACTAAGGAATTGACCTGGAAATTTAGAATTATGACAAGAAGCTCCTCAACCATCAGGACACAAGTCCTAATGGTACCTCATGTTGTCTTTCCTACTATATCCGCAACCATTTGGTTGAGGAGCTTCTCACACAACATGAGGTACCATTAGGACACAAGTCTTTTGGTGAGAAAATAAATGAATATAGTAGGAAACCATGAAATGGGAACTAGAAGCAAAGTTGAGAGGCCCGCGTTTGTGGATCGATAAAAAGAGGGAAAATATTTACATGCTTAGACGAAAGGCAAGAGTGAGATGTGACATAAACGGTGACAAGAATTTCAAATTATTTAATTATTTTGTTAAGAGGAAGAAATAATAAGAAGAATATTAGAGGGCTAATGGTTAATGGTGCGAAGACCCTGATAAAATTAGAGAAGGGATACATATATTTTATAAATCTATATTCGGAACATGTGGTTTCAAGACCTCAACTATCTTGTAATGGATTAGCTCAACTCTCGAGTGATGATGCAAACATGTTGGAAAAACCATTTGAGGAGAAAGAGGTATCGAAAGCTTTAATAGTTGTGGTGGGATAAGGCTCCCGGCTGGGTTTAATTTAATTATATAAAGAGGTTTTGGGATGTATTTAAAAAAGATATGATAGATTCAATTAACTGGTTTTGGGATGGAAGAAAATTTCAACGGGCTGTAACTAGTCATTTGTGGCATACCTAAGGTGGCGGATCTGATTGGTCTTCGTGAGTATAGACCAATTAGTTTAATAGGATTTATTCTAAAATTATAGCCAAGATTCTTGCAGAAAGATTAAATTGGTAATTAGGAAACTTGTGGGTGAGGTAGGTTCATAATGCTTTTATTAGTGATAGGTTTATTCTAGATGGAATCCTTATAGCAAATGAGACGGTTGATTTTGTGAAGAAAAATAAAAGTAAAGGTTTGATATTTAAAGTTGATATGTGCTTATTCACATATCTTTTATTCACCATTATTAGACTATTATAGACCAAAAACTAACGTTCAAAGCCAAAGATATAGTGTTTTTGTGTTTATGACTGTGCAGGTAAGGATATTGCAAAAACATCATGAAAAGCAACCTAAAAGCCCAAAACGAGCACGAGATTTGGAAAAGAGTCAAGAAGCCGAGTCAAAGATGAAATTTTCTCAAGTAAAGCCCGTGACGATGTTTTCATTACTTAAAGGCTCATGAATATGAAAGAGATACTTAATCGAAGAATAAAGATGATTATCATGTATAAGCTTCCCAAACTCGAGCAAGTGGTCACTTTTATATCATTGAAGACTTTTTGAAGACTCGTTAACATATTCCTCAAGATTACAAGGACTTAAGTTTACTTTTTAGAAGTCGTTTAGTAGTGTAATGAAAGTTTATGTGTTACTTTCATGAACAAATAGAGTTAAGGGGGCTAGATGTAAAAGGAATCCACCATGGCTACCCTTAAATAACCCCCTTAGGCTTCATTTTAGGGTGGTTAGTTTAGCATTAGTTTCTAGTTTTCTTTCAAATTGTAGTGTAATTTTCTTTATGCAAGCTTTTAACTTTATGTCTTAATCTTCTTATTTTGCTTATTTCTTAGCTTATTGCAACCTTTCTTTTATTGCTTTTCATCTTATTCAAGCTTCTTTACTTCTATCTTGATCACAATAAGCTCATATAAGTCTTGCACCACCTTTGCATGAAAAGAAATTTTCGTGCCTTATGAATATGACTTGAGCTTATTTGGGTTTTGCTAGCTTGTAAAAGCTTATTTTACGTTTTACTTTAGCTTATTTAAGAGTTTACAAATCGTTGTTTTGGTTTTTCAAACTTTCTTTTGTGTTTAAACTATCTTTTTAGTTACAAGCCCTAGAAATATGTTTAGCTTATTTTGAATTCGTTGAGCTTCTATAGCTTATTTTGATTGTTTGTTTTGCTTAATATTGAGTCTAAATAAGTTTCGTATAAGTTTCCAAAAAGTTTCACGTTAAAATATTTTCGTTCCTTTAAAACTCATAATAGCGAGTATAGTTTAGGGTTTAGCGAGTAGGAATATAGGGTTTAGTGAGTATGGGACTTTTCTTTTTCTTTCTAGCGAGTTTCACTTGTTTCCCAGCGAGTATGCTTTTTGGCTAGCGAGTTTCGTTACTTGGCTAGCGAGTATCATTTTGGTTCCAGCGAGTTTGGTGTTTTTGTAAAGGTTAGAGAGTATGGTCCTAGAAGCTAGCGAGTATGGAGTCTTTTCTATTTCTAGCGAGTAGGACATTAGGGTCTAGCGAGTATGAACTTCCATTGTAGCGAGTATCAAATTTTAAAAGATAGCGAGTATGAATTTTGAATCCTAGCGAGTTTGGTGCTTTGAATCCTAGCGAGTTTGTCATTTTAATACATAGCGAGTTTGGTAATTTTTTTATATAGCGAGTTTGAGTTTTGTTCACTTTAGTTTTCGAGTCTAAGTCTTTTAGTGTGGTGTCTTATTTTATTTCTAAAGCCGAGCTAGGTTCATTTGCACTCCATCGTTTATCGAGTGGAGTTTTCTTTAAATTCATTTCTTACCGTTACTCAGTCGAATTTTCGCTTAAACCTTTTAACTTAGTTTATTTTTATTTTCATTTCTTTTATTTTCTTTTAAACGTTTTCTTTTCTTTTCTTTCATTAATTAAATTTAAAAAACTCAAAAACATTTTCTTTCTTTCTTTCTTTCTTATTTAATTTTCTTTACGTTTTATTCAATTTATGTTTTCTTTTATCGTTCAACTTATTTCTCCTATTCTCGTTTTTATTTCATTTAAGTTTTAAACAACCTTTAGTAGTATAACTAAAACCAAATCACATCTTTTAAACCCATTCACTTCACATAACTCACGACTCGAGTGACAAGATCAATTTCAACCCTCGTTGGGACTACGACCCGAGGTTCTTGCTTTCACTAGCTAGATCGGCCTCGATCAAAAGTCGATTTCAAAAAAACATGCGATAGTATCAATTGGAGATATTTGTGTGATATTTGAAAGATCAGATGTTCTTCGATTGATGTTTGCTTAAAAATCATCTTTAATGTCAGCTTTGGTTATGGGTTCCCGACAACCGAATTTGGTTTGGAACATGGTGTTAGGCAAGGCAACCCATTGTCGCTATTCTTGTTCATTCTTGTGACACAAGGGTTGAATTCAATGTTAAGAAAGGTGGTTGAAAAAGGTATTTTCAAAGAGTTAATGTTGGATCCTAGAGAGTGGTGGTATCACACCTACAATATGCATATGGAACAATTTTCTTGGGTGAACGGGATTAAGAAAATGCAAATAATGTAATGTGTATCTTGAAGTGTTTTGAGAGGTTGGGTCTTAAGATAAACCTTAATAAAAGTAGATTGTATGGTCTTGGGGTAAATCCCAGTGAAGTGACCAATATGGTGAGTTAGATACAATGTAGCGTGGGTGAATTCCAGTTTCCTTGAGACTTCCGATTGGGGAATGCATATGTTCGGAAAATGCATGGAGACATGTGGTTGAGAAATTTAAGAAAATATTATTCGAGTGGAAAGGAAATACGATGTCCTTCAGGGGACGATTGAGATTGGTTAATCAGTTCTAGGAAGTTTGCCATTTTATTATTTGTCTAATGTTCAGTGTGCATTCAAGTGTGTGAGAAAGAAAGAAGAAGAAGAAGAAGAAGAAGAAGAAGAAGAAGAAGAAAAAAAAAAAAAAAAAAAAAAAAAAAACTTGTGAGCATTAGGAGAAAGTCCTTTCAGGGTTGGGTGGGTGAAAATAAAAAATTACCGTGGGTTAAATGTAAGATTTTATCTTCTTATAGGATTGGGGGGTGGGGGTTTAAACATCGGTCTCGTAAGGCAAAAATTGGGCGTTGGTAGGAAAGTAGTGGTAGTGGTTCAAGATAGAAGGTGATGCTTTATGAGTGAGGACGATTAAAAGTATCTTTGGAAAAAGTGGAAGTTTAGAGGTTGATGGCGTAGGCTCGGGGATGTTGTTGCAGCAGTGTATTTGAATCTTAAGATTGGGTTATGATAGTTTTGTTTCTTGAATTTATATTGTTGTTTCTTGATTCAAGTATATTGTTGGAACCTAGTATTATTAATTAACTTAGGGCAAATCACTTAAAAATGTAGTTAACTTAACACTTTTTATGGTTGTGTGTAGCTATCTTTATTTTTTCTTATCGTATGTATTGAACTTTCAAATTTCGATCATTGTGTGTATTTTGTGACCATTTTACCCTTGCTTTTTTCAAATTTTGAAGGGTAAAATAGTCATTTTACATGGCAGAATAGTCACAAAATAGACACAATGATCGAAATTTAAAAGTTCAGTACACAAAAAAAAAAAAAAAAAAAAAAAAAAAAAGATGGCTACACACAACCATAAAAAGTGTCAAGTTAACTACATTTTTAAGTGATTTGCCCATTAACTTATGGTGCTTTTTGTATCACTTGTTGTAATGTGAAGGTTATTTACATGAAATTATGAAACTTTTGGACGCGAAATAAGCTAGTAACTATGATTAAAGTGGTCGTAATTAATTAACATCGAATAAATAATCTTTGTTAATTTGTTATATATAATATATTACTCCCTCCATCTCAAAATTATAGTCATTTTTTTTATTTTTTCGGTATTTATTTTTTAACTTTGACCTTAAGTATTTTTGTTTATTATATAATACTTGATGCAAAATATATGAATAGATTGAGTTTTAAATGTATTTTTCAGTATAATTTTTATCAAGTACTATGGAATATAAACGAAAACATTTAACAAAATTAGTTAGCAAAATTTTAAAATCATTGACATCTGTCAAAATTAGTTAGCAATTTTTTAAATCACTAACATTATTTTATTCAAATACAATAACATTAGTGATTGGTCTCATTCATAATCTTCTTATAAAACAACAAAAGCATGTAACAACCTTCCTTAACCATTCATTATCCTCCCGCCAACCTTGTTTGTGGTAGGTGGAACAGTAAACACTCCACAGCCCACATGGCCGCCACCGTGGAAACACCATTGTTAGACGGAACCGTTGACGGCTTCGTTGACTTCAAAGGTCGTCCAGCCGTCAGATCCAAATCCGGCAGCTGGAGATCCGCTTATTTCATCATCGGTTGGTAACCTTAAATAACAACATTAATAGCAACCAACTTTTTGTTTCTTTTCTAAGCTCAGTTTTCATAGATAGTTGTACTTTTACTCGTTTCAGAGTATGCTACAAACTCTTATAAGCCATTAAGCCCATAAGTCTCAAAATAAGCCGAAAAACTGAGGCTTATATGAAATATAAGCCGAAATCAAATAAGCTCATAAGCCCACATATAAGCTTAAACAAACACCCCCTAAGAATAAGAAAGCTTTTATGAGACAGAGGGACTACTTTTTTTTAGTCCCACTCTATGCTACACAAACTTTATAGGTTTGTCTAAGTATTGAATTATTGCCGCGTCAAAACCTTAAGAATTACCGAAATACCCTGACACATCAGGAATAAGTATGATATTGGGACCATATTTGAAAGTTTGTAGTATATGGCAGAACGGTTATAAAAGTACAGTGGGACTTTCTATTTTATGGCGTAAACATTTAACTAAGAGATAAAAACTCATTTTATTGTTGTTTGGACAGGTGTGGAGGTTGCTGAACGGTTTGCGTACTATGGAATTAGTTCAAATTTGATAATGTATCTGACGGGGCCGTTGGGTCAATCTACGGCTACGGCGGCTGAGAATGTGAATGCTTGGTCTGGAACAGCGTCACTGCTTCCGTTGTTTGGTGCTTTTGTTGCTGATGCTTTTTTGGGGAGATATCGTACTATTATTATTGCGTCTTCTCTTTATATACTGGTTAGTTACATGTTTTGTTGTTTTGTTTAATATATGTTATCGTGGTCCAAGTTGATTGTTAAATGTATCTAACTAAGTTCGGGGATTCATTATGTAGTACATTCTATTTGTGACCATTGGGTTTAAGTTTTCATTGGATAGGAGCCTAAGAAGCATCTCGCTTTTTGTTTTTAACACGGATAGTCGGATACGGTGTAATTTAAATACAAATGTATGATAAGTTTTTAGAGTTGGATCCGAGTTTCTAAGCAACGGACGGGTATTACAGTAGTCGAATTGGTTCAAAAAATGTAGGCATCACGCACACATGAGGTGTACTTTTTTCAAGAAGATAAATTATTGTATAATGTACATAACGTTTTCTACTTGGAATCCTTAAACACCAAAATATATTAATTACATATTAAAAAATAGAAAATGTTAAAAGCAACACGAATGAATTTGATGATGGAACTGGGACCTGGATGTGGTTCAAAGCTATCATTACCATTAGTCTGTGGCATACAATATTGACCTCACTGCAACCATACAGCAACTCGTAACTATGTAAATTTCTGACAACTAGACAAATAGATACGACAGACATTTGGTGAAAAACTATTGTCTACACTTTTGTTGTAACAATGAACTGCTCCAATATGAAATGTCTTTACATATAGATCCTATAGTTTGGATCATTGTCATTTTTTATCTTTCTACTTAAGGGGCTTCTAGAGGAGAATAAGAACCAGACATATAACTAGAGGTGTGGTCTGCCACGGTTGAGGCGACATGACTCTATGCATGTCATGGAGGTCGCATACGCCCAGGGCTGATGATCGCTTTGCTGCGCCTGCCACCATCTTTTAATTCAGGATTATTGACGAATATTCTTAATCAATATCATTAACTTTCTGAATGGTAACAATAAGATTGTGTGATAAGGCTGAATGATATGTACTTATGATCTTATCTCAACATTATTTAGTGATAAGTTCAAATCTAATTAGTCAACAAGGTCAATTGGAAATCCGCATAATATCGGTGATCTAAAGAATCCGCTAATAGTAGTTGTATACCATTATAATGATGGATGTGTTATAGATTGCATTCCTATTATGTCTTATATTTTCTTGTCTACTTTCTGTTGTCTTATTGTTCTTACATTTAGCTGGTAAACATAGTATTCTGGTTTCGATCAGCGGATAAATTGACTTTAATTGCATCCCCTTCTAATATCATGGACAGCAAAACAAATTAAGATAAAGCAGTTATTGTCTTTAGCATGGAATATCTTGCTTCCAAGTTACCATAAACGTGCTTAGTAACATCTTAAGTTCTGTATGAGCCTGATTGAAAGCTTCTTCTTTTGTTTAAATACCTAAGTGCCAGAGATCTTATTAACCTCATCTGACATGGACCTATAGACTCATAAGTGTTGGACTATCCAACATTTTATCTCAATCGATATCTGAGTGTGGAAAAACTTATTTGTACGTATATATTTGAAATGTTGAAAAAACTAGTAAACCTCATTTCTTTGGTGTATGATACGTATTTGGTGGAAGAAATATAAATTTAGAAATTGGGCCAAACTCAACTTTTGTTGACTTTCTAGAACTATCTGATATACCCAAACAACTGTGAATAACATGTTAGTGTCACGTATTTCCAAGATTTTGATGTAATTTACCTACTCATCCTCTACGGTGAGTTTGTTGATCCATCTAATGCACAAATCGCCCTCTTTATTAAAATAACAAAGACGATTAGGAACTGTGTGATATTGTTCAGAACTTACTATCATGCAAATCACTTCCTTCTTTTAAAACAGTTACCTAATCTTAAATTTGCATTACGAGAAACATAAACCAGTTAATGAAATTGTGTATTAGATGCACCTAATAATTCTTGTTTGAACACATGACCAGTAATGACGAATTTTTATCTCCTATTTTATGTATTCTTGCTGAAGAAACATGAATTAAGTACCAACATACAATTTATAAAAACAGAAGTTTTTCATCAATAACTTTTCTTATCACGATTGCTATATTTCCGACATCATTAACCTACATAGAATGTGACTTCAAGTAGTTATCGTATTACCTAGCACGTCAGAAGATTGGATTGGATTTATTTTGAGAGTTAGAATCTGAAGTTAAAAGCTCTCATTTGATTAACTTATAAGTTTATAAAAACAATGTTTGTGTTTAACTTGGGTCTCATATACGCATCTTCATCAGGTCCAGTGTCGCATTTATTTTTCACTTTCCGTCCTTCCAAAAAGAATGCAATATTTAACTTGGCATATAGTTTTTTTAGAATGTTTGACAATTAGTCATATATGTAGTACCCCCCCTGGATAAGGACGATATAGAGGAAATACGCAGATTAAAATCAAGGTTATCAATGTCATATGGTGGTTATTGATGAGCAGAACAGTAAATTTGGATTAAAAAACTTACTCCTTTAAGAAAGAGATCGTTGTGTCTTATTTTTTTTAAATGATGTCACCTCTTGTGCTTGAATTGAAATCCACTTCCGATTATGTTACAGAGAAGATATAGAGAAAAATCAATCCAATATTTTGGAAAATCTTACTTTGATAAAAATCTGGTACTTTGTATCTATCATGACTAATAGAATACTTGGGTTCTGATGATTAACAGGCACTTGGGTTGCTGACCGTTTCAGCTTTCCTTCCTTATACTGTCTGCGAAAATACTGCCGATGCAACATCATGTTCACCTGCTCAGTACCAAATTATATTATTCTTCTTTTCACTATATCTGGTCGCATTTGCACAAGGAGGGCACAAGCCTTGTGTTCAAGCTTTTGGAGCTGACCAGTTTGACTCGGAGAATCCAGAAGAATGTAAAGCTAAAAGCTCATTTTTCAACTGGTGGTATCTTGGATTATGTGGTGGTCCATTAATGGCGTTAGCTGTTCTTAACTACATTCAGGACAACCTTAGTTGGGCTCTTGGGTTTGGGATTCCTTGTATCGTTATGGGTCTTGCATTGCTTATTTTTGCAGCTGGTACTGTAACTTATCGGTTTGGAGAAAAAGTTAATGAAAAAAGTCCTTTTCTCAGAATCGGGCAGGTGTTTGTTAGAGCATTCCAGAATAGGAAAACTAGATCTTCATCAATATCACTGGAAGAGGAAGCTTCTGGAACCTTGCCTCATCAAGGTTCTCAGCAATTTAGGTAATTGTAGTTATTTTAAAAATCTGCTTTCCCTTGCTTTTTCTGTCTCTTATTTGGTTTTATAACATAGAACACTAAAAGTTGGTGTTAAAAGCATGTTCCCTATATAGAAAAGGGTTTATTGAAGAAGAAAATAATATAATTTGGGCTATTTCCGTCTTGGGAAACCATCTTTATCTTCACCCATAAGAACTCTAGGTTACCATGTCAAATAATTACGTGTCACTAAGTTTGGTCATGCTGAACGTTTTTCTGACTTGGCACACAAAAGACCGGTTACCTGATAAGCTATAAGTTTACCTTAAATAGATAGACATTTTGAAAGTTTGGTTACCTTTTTTTTNTTTTTTTTCTTTTTCTTGGGTTACCTGGGTTTCCGACTAGACATTACGAGCCGACTAATCCCAGGGCGACTACCCTTTTGGATAGCCCGGAGTCGGCGCAGGTTACCAGAAACCGACTGCAAGTATATTATATACTTGTATGTGCAACTTCCCTTTGAGTAGGAAACTGCACATGCTAAACATAAAGATATTGTATATGCCATTACATAGTTTCTAACATCTTTTAAATATTGGTTTTCCACAGATTTCTCAACAAAGCCTTACTTTCACCTGATGGGAAGGAAGAGGGGAAGGTTTGTAGCATCAATGAGGTTGAAGAAGCCAAGGCAGTACTTAGGCTAGTTCCAATATGGGTTAGCTGTTTAGCTTTCGCAGTCGTATTTGCTCAGTTTTCCACACTATTCACCAAACAAGGAGTCACTATGGACCGGTCAATCGGGTCAAACTTTGAGATTCCTGCAGCCACTCTACAATCTTTCATCAGCATCGCCGTTGTTATCTTCATTCCCATCTATGACCGCATTGTGGTTCCTATTTTCAGATCCTTTACTAGGAAACCGTCTGGCTTAACAATGCTTCAAAGAATCGGAACTGGTATCTTCATATCTATTATTTCAATGTCAGTTTCAGCACTTGTTGAGATCAAACGACTTCAAACCGCTGAAAAATACGGGTTAGTAGATGATCCAAATGCAACGATCCCAATGAAAGTATGGTGGTTATTACCTCAATATCTGCTAACAGGAATTGCTGATGTGTTTACAATGGTGGGTCTGCAAGAGTTCTTTTATGACCAAGTTCCAACTGAGTTAAGAAGCATAGGTCTAGCACTTTATCTCAGTATCTTCGGCGTTGGTAGCTTCATAAGCAGTTTTCTAATCTCAGTAGTCGAGAAAACAACAGGTGGAGATGGTAAGGATGGTTGGATTTCTGATAATTTGAACCGCGGTCACCTTGATTATTTCTATTGGCTTCTAGCAGGTATAAGTGCACTTGCTTTCGTAATCTACTTATATTTTGCGAAACATTACATATATAATCGAGCAAATACCCTCTGAAGATAAGATGGAGGTGATGATGAATATTTGTTATAAATTGTATAATTATGAGGGACATATGTGAAACAATAGTCGTAATAGTAATGTATTTTAGTATTCTTGATTCAGGTTTTGGCTTGTAAGATAATATATACACTGTGAAATGGAGAGTTTGTAGTGTTGTAATTTGTCGTATAAATGGGTTGATTTCATTTTTTTCCCTTCTAAACTATAAGAACCAAAGGAAATGACTTTTATGCATTGGTAGACTCATCTAAACCCAATCACCAAATTTATACAAATTCAAGAAGAATGTATAGATGAACTCAAATTGATCCAAGTTTTCCTTCAAGACCTACTTAAGTAAATGTTGTCTCGTACAATACTTTCCTTTAACTCGCCTGAAACTCTTTCTGAATATAAACTATATCCAGGTAACAAAAAGCTTGACTAAGCCACAAAAAGTAGTTTCTCTACCTTTCAATGTACACAGTTCTGGCCACATAGTGAACACGTCAGAGTTGTCAATATAATTAGGAAAAATGGGTAGGTCGGGTACCCTGCTCGGGTTGATGTCAAAATGGGTCATTTTTGAAAATGCAAAGACAGGTCACGGGTTGGGTTGGGTTGATCTGTTACTTTCCCCCCTCTGTTTTTATTTGATTTAATAAACAACAAATACACACTCATGTACATTATAATTCAGATCAATAAGTATGTAAGAATTTATATTTACAATAGCGGATTGAGTGGTATATCCTCTCGTGACCAGCATAGTAGTCGTTGTTTATAGTCAATTAAACCGATATAGCTGTCATATTTATGTATTTTATTATTGGCTTCTAGCTGATACAAGTGCAGTTGCATTTGTAATCTATTTATATTTTGCGAAACATTACATATATAATCGAGCAAGTGGCTTAGTTGGAAGTGGGGGTGTAAACTTGTTATACTCTAAATTATATCTGTATAGGGCACAAATATGAAACAATATAGCTGTCATAGTTATGGATTTCATTATTCTTATTCAAAGTATTGAGATGTAGGGTATTAATAATAGTATAATACTGTGTAATGAACAGTTTTGCAGTTGTGTAATTGTTGGTTTTAGTTATGCAAGTATGTTTCGTGTTTCAGAAATTGATCGATCCATAGAAATGGCTCAATGAGGAATACATAGAAAATTTAGTTGAAAAACAGTACTAACTCAATCGATGGGCGGTTCTTAACAAAAACTGATACTTGACAAGACTTCGAATGAACAACTTTGAGGACGGAAAATCACCATATCAACCTTTTGTAAGATTTAATGTTGGGTGAGTCTTTGAAACTGAATAAGAGCCTATCTTATTCTATTTTGTCACCTACTGCCTCGGACAGGGCATATTTGCAGGGTTCAATGAACTTTAAACAAGGCTGGCCTTAAATTCTTAATTAACTTAACTCGGATACTAACGCAGTCACAGAAAATGTGGGAAAAAAATAAAAGTATGTGCGCACAATCCATTTCTATATATCAAATTTCAAGTACATCAAATCCCAACTATTTTAGAACAAACCAAACAAACAAATCAAATCACAAAATCGATATCAATTCAAGAATAATATATAGATGAAATATGAAGAAGCTTTTTGTCTTATGCCGCAATGGTCTTGAACCTGTATAGTACCTTCTTCTTCTTAGAGCTTTGGTTATAGAATTTAAGCTCCACTTTCCCTGCTTCTCCACATTTAAACCTTCCACTGATCAATGATTCATCGCCTGTAATCTTCCTCGACTTCTGAACAATAAGTGTGTATCCATCTTCTGCACTTGGCACAAATTCTGCGCCATATGAGACTTCACATCCCACCACTCTTGCTTCCCATACCAATGTACATGCCTACATTTAACCACATTCTTATTTAGAACACAGTTCGAAAACAAAATAAAGGTGGCAACATACTTTTGTCTTAGTCAAGTTTTTCTATCTGACCAATTTGATTTGGATATAAGATACAAGTATACGAAAACAATCACAAAATCAATCAATCCTGATTAAAGTACCTCAGAAGCGGGGAGCTCGATAGTGTGTTCACAAGAAGGCTTGATGATCTCCTCTATGATGCAATCACTAACGGTGAATTCTTGTTCGCCTTCCCTGCTAAGTCCACCATATTGAACTGGAACAAGCTCAGGTGCTATGTATCTGAAAATTTATAAACATGTTAGAAACTTTAAAAAGATATATGTAAAAAAATTGATTGTTCATGAATTCAAATCCATAGAGAACTTACTTGAAGAGGATTTCAGTAGTCTTTGAAGGACCAGCAAACACAAACTTGCTTTTAGTCCTTTGGGTAAAGAATGGATTGATCACCTTGTAGAAAGCTATGTACCACCATGGAACATTGATAAACACCTTTAATAAAACAACAAAACCAATATCAAAATCACATCTTTCTTAAAAACCCCATCTTAACTTTGTATCTTTTCTTAACAACCTATTTGAAAAGCAAATGCTTTTATAAGAAAACAACCTCAAAATTCATATCTTTTTTAAAGTACCCATGTTTATTTAATGTTTTACATCAAAACTAAATGTAAAAATTAACAACATGACCATGTGGAAGATGGGTCAAGTGTTGACCCCAGGTCAAAAGGACAAATATCAGAACATGTTGTCATGTCCCACAAACTTATAGAATTTAAACTCATAATTAACGGGCAAAAGCCGCAACCAACTCAATTATATATTCTTTTATGTCTCTACCTAAAGACTTTAAATAAACTAGTAAACCATATTAAAAAAAGTACTAATTTGAACTTTTTATAAAATTTGACAGATGATAAATAGTTAAGAAATCTAGATCTAAATACCTGCTTAGCAACGAATTCAGGGTAATTATCTTGTAACACCTGAAACACATGCCTGAGCTCTTTCTTAAAGGGTGCCAAAGAGTATTTCATATCAACAACTTGAACAAAAGTCGAGATCCCATCAGGGCTAAAATCCAGCTTCCTAATACTCCTTTCCAAAAACTGAATCCTCCAACGAAGAAACTTTTGACGTTTTTCGGCATCCGAAAAAGTTGCATCACATAGTTCTTTATTCTCATACTCACCAAACGCATTGTAACAAACGGGGTGACCTTCTTTATCAACTCCATGCATGTACACAACTTTTTCTTGCTCGTTTCCTAAATCTTCGTTTAGTAATGACTCGATGTCGAATTCTTTACGCCATGCGACCACGTTTTTGAGCATGGTTAGGGCTTCTTTTGGTTTGTAGTCACGTGCTCGGAGGAACTTTAGTAGGATGACGTCACTACGGTCGTCAGCAAGTAATGGGATTCCCCATATGGATACCTTTTCAGGTACCACTGGGGTTTCTTCAGCTGCGGCATCAGCACATGCCGCAGCTGAAGCTACCTCGGTTTTCACTATTGTTTCTTGAATTGCTTCAATTTTTTTCGCTCCATCTTCATCAATACAAGACTCTTTTTCCACAACCACCTCAGCAACCTCCTTCTCCATCGCCACTTCTGGCGCTGGAACAGGAGTTGCTGCATCCTTCTCCTCTTCTTTGCATTCAGCCACCACCGGCAGCTCCGTCTCAGGAGCTGCCACACTGGCTTCAGCAAGTTTCTCCTCCGGCGCCTGTACAGGAGCCGGAGCAGCAGGAGCACTAAACTCATGCTTGTTCAAAGCTTCTTGAACAAGTACCTTAAGCTCATCCAAAGCCTTCTTACATGGGTCAGGTAAATCACCAACCACATTACTTTCCTCCTTAAACGACTTGGTAGCAGTCACCTTAGCATCTTCAACCACAACATCCTTAACCGGTTCGGCCTCAGGAACCGGGACAACACTTTCCTTAGCACATGTTTCAACTTTCTCAGCCTCAGGAACATCAGACACAACAGCAACAACAGGTGCCTCAGTTTTAACAGCTTCAGCCATTTTTAAAAGTGTGTAAAAAAAGTTTGGATGGATCAAAGAAAGAGAAATGAAATGAATGAGATGAAATGAGGAAATGAGGTGGTTATAAAGGAGGGTTTTGAAGTTTGGAATGAATAAAAACAGTCTGTATCTTTGTTTTATAAAAAAAGACGTGGGGTCCAAACAAAACAAACAGCGGTTTGAGTTGATGAAGAACAGCTAAAATGTTGGTGTTGGTGTGATGGAAGCAATAATCATGTGTGTGTATGTGGGGCCCACTTCCATTCTTCCGACCGTTGTTATAGCCCTGCGCCGGCTATTCAGTAACTCATTCTTTTACATAATTCTACACCTCTTTATTTCTTGTATTATTTGGTTGTATCAAATTTTTTTGACTCAATACGAATTCTATTTAAAATAGTTTACTTTTCTTTGTCCCATTAGATAACATCTTGATTTTCTAAAATAACAAAGAGTAATGTTAGACCCACTCATAAAATTTATAAAAAAAAAAATCACTCGCTGACGTGTCAGCGGATGATTGGTGCATTTTCTGACAGTTTCTCTCATCTCTCTTATTAAACCAATCACCCGTTGACACGTCAACTAGCAGATTTTTTATGTAAATTTTATGAGTGATTAAAGTATTTCTCAATAAGAAATCCTATATGCTCTGATTACTTATAAAAGCTAAAAGCTAAAAAAAATATATATATATATACATATATATATATATATAAAATATTAACCTTTTTTAGCAGGAGTGAAAAAAGGGTTTGGTGGATAAATATTAAACGTGAGAGGTCATGTGTTTCATTTGTTTGAAAGTTAATTCGAGCCTATCGTTTATGATGCATCATATTATTTGTGTGTCACATGTATTTCCTTATCTGGAAAAACTCGATCTTGCTCAAATGTAGCACGTAATTAATGCATGCCTCATCATGATCTTGATGAGCACAATTTCGGATACCACAAGAAAATGTCATTATGGCAAAAACGGATTTGTTTCACATGTTGTCCCCCCGAGTTTGTGTTAGGCATCTGTCAAATCACACATTGCAGCTAGAGTCTAAAAGAAGCGACTAAGAATGTGACAAGTACTATGAGAAACAAGGTGAAAGTATATTCTTTTGCAAAATTTCGGTATAACTTATGCATTATGGATACATGTGAGTGCCAAAATTGTAAATTGTTTGAAGTAGAAATTTCAAGTTGAAAGAATCTAGGGCCGAGCAAACGATCCGAACGGACCGGACCGACCGAAAGATCGACCGAGACCGGATCGGACCGAACCGGACCGACCACATTCGGTCCGGTCCTCGGTCTTGACTTTTTGGCTAATTCGGTCCTCGGTCCGGTCGGTCTGGTCCGGTCCGGACCACAAACCGATTATTTGGCCTAGTTGGACCGGACCGGACCAACCACATTCGGTCCGGTCCTCGGTCTCGGCTTTTTGGCTAATTCGGTCCTCGGTCTTATCGGTCCGGTCCTGGACCGATGCTCACCCATAAAAGAATCTATTACTAGTAGATGATAGATAAATGGAAAATGTTATTTCTTTCTACAAATTATTCTTACTTATCTTATTTATAGAATCTTGACAATTGTCAGAATTAATAGCTTGGATGCAAAGAGAGAATTAGTGAAAATATATATATAAGAATATTGGAAGGATTAGCAAGAAGATATTATAGGAGGCTTTAGTAATGCTTTAGATAAATTCTGTTCAAAAAGATGTTAAATAAATTAACTCATGTCTGTTTTGTGGCTTTATGGTTTACAGGGTTTCACATGTAAACACCAATATATATTATCGATAACTAAAATATAACACCTCACTGGGTTTATAATATTCAACATTTATTAGAGCAGGTCGATCCTCTAACCTAGTCGGTCTTGAGTCGACACCTCTGTGCCACCTTAATCAAATAATAAGGGTTTATAAGGTACGAAAGGCTTGTGTTATAATGATGCTTCATGTTATATGAAAAACTTTTCAATTAAATGGTTGTGGGTTCAAATCTTATTTATAAAATATGATATAAATTTGTAATGTAAATGTTGTGAGATAGTTAAAATTGTCGTTCACAAATAATAATAATAATAATAATAATAATAATAATAATAATAATAATAATAATAATAATAATAATAATAATAAATAAATAAATAAATAAATAAATAAATAAATAAATAAATAAAAATAAAGTATATATAAGGTTTGGGAGTTATGATTGAAATAGCGGGCTGCGTTTTTCAATTTAAGATCAGGGATACAACAACGACTAGGGTTTGAATGGGTGGCATATAGGTGCTGACTTAAGGCCGACTAGGTTGGAGGAGCGACCTACTCTGATAACATGTTGAATATTATAAACCCCGTTAGTTGTTATGTTTTATTGATCCGTAATGGAAGGAGGCACGCAAAGAATGGATAAGAAGAGATAAATTGAAAGATCAGATGTTAAAACAAAAAGCTCGTGTTAAATGGACTGTTGAGGGTGACGAAAACTCTAAATACTTTCACTCTGTGGTTAGAAGAAGAAGTAAAAACAACATGAGGGGCTTAATAGTGGATGGGATGTGGACTGAAGACCCGAAAGAGATTAAAAGAGGGGTTCATGATTATTTTAAAAATATGTTTACAGAAAGTACTAACATTAGGCCGAAGCTAGTTACTGATGGTTTCAAGAGAATCACTGAGGCGGAAGCGGGTAGGTTGGAAGAGAAGTTTACTGAGGGTGAAGTCTGGATGGTGGTTAAGAACTGTGGCAGCGCCAAATCCCCTGGCCCTGACGGCTTCAACTTCAATTTCATTAAACGTTTTTGGGATGTAATAAAACATGATCTGATGCTCGCCATTAATTGGTTTTGGAAAAACGGGGAGTTTAGTCACGAGTGCAATGCTTCTTTCATCTCTCTTATCCCTAAGACTAAAACGGAGAGTTTAGTCACGGGTGCAATGCTTCTTTCATCTCTCTTATCCCTAAGACTAATGATCCAATCGGGTTGAAAGATTTTAGGCCAGTTAGTTTAATCGGGTGCTTCTATAAGATAGTGGCGAAAGTGTTGGCCGAAAGAATTAAAAAAGTGATTGATGGACTGATCGGAAATGCTCAAAACGCTTTTATCAAAGGGCGTTTCATTTTGGATGGTGTCTTGGTAGCTATAACACCCCCATTTTCGGAACGCAGCAGAATACAACATGAGGTGCTATTTATCAGTCACATAGTACAAGTATAGCAAACAACTTTAAAACGAAGTCGTTTTTAAAATTCACATTCGATAATTTATCAGAGTTGAGGTCCCAAAAGTTTTTAACATAGTTAAAAAGATACATAAGTTTTAGAAGTTTAAAAACATTATCGAATGAAACTTTTATTTAAACATGAGCCATCATATAGATATCCATTTCTTGCGCCGCCCATCCAAGCTGAAGTCACTTACGAACCTGAGAAAATACATGCTAAAAAGTCAACATAAAATTGAGTGAATTCATAGAGTTTAATAAGTAAGCAGTTAAATACAAGATAATTCAGTTTAAAATACGATGGTGCGGACATCTGCGAAGCAATTCTTTGTAACGATCCCATGCCTCACCAAATGATTCATCAAATCTTTGTGTGAATTTCATGATCTCATTTTTAAGACTTGTAGTTCTGTGGGGAGGATAGAATTCGTTCACAAACTTTGTAACTAAATCTTCCCATGTTTAAATCGAACGAGGAGGTTGTTTTTCAAGCCAAATCCGGGCTTGCCCCTCGAGGGAAAATGGGAATAGAAGAAGTTTAATTGCTTCATGTGGGACATTTTTGTATTTGATGGTAGATGCGATCTTATTAAACCATCGAATATGAGCATGAGGATCGTCCCTCTCAAAACCATAGAATTGGCTTTGGGTTACAAGATTCAGTAACACGGTTTTGAGCTCAAAAGTGTCAGCCACAATGGCTGGAACAATAATGGCATCTCCATAACCCTCAATGGGTGCCTGGAGAAGCTCATTCATAGGGCGGTCTTCTGTCATGATGACAGGGGTTTTGGGTTCAGTACGTATCTCGGGTACGACTGATGGAGCAGAACGTCTACGATATCTCCGAGGTATGTTTGCAAGCTCACGGAAAGGGCTTGATGACCTAGAAGAACGAGTGCGCATGCACTAAGACGAGTCTAAGAATCCTTGAAGTGAAGGAATCTCAGAAAAGGTTGAGAAGAATATTTTTGGTTTTAAAAATTTTCTTGAAATAAATCCAAGTTTCACAGAAACTTAACCTAATAAGCACAAATGAGTGGCTTCTTTGAAAAAGGTA
>LBNU01020072.1:0-10073 GCA_014162995.1 Artemisia annua | reverse complement strand
TGTTTTGGAGCATTCCAAATCAATAACATGTGTTGGTGATGAGAAGCTCGTTAACTAACTTGCGAGCTATACCATTTTGACTCATTACGGCCCACTTAACACATAGCTTGGACTCATCTTACAAACCTGCAAAACATGAAACTGAGAACAATAAGTCTTTGTGATTTAGTAGGTGAACGGACTAATCTGAATAATACTTGCAATTCTAAACATGAACATATTAATATATAATATGCTATAAGTGGTACGACTTTTAGTCATCTTATTACTTGAACATGGCATATATCTCTGATTCTGAATTTCATAATCTCTACATAATGTCTGAGCATGTGCTTATGACTAAACGATGCTTAGTCTTCCTGCTATAAGTGAGAACTTCCCTAATCGACGAGTATTCTTCTTGGAGTTCTAACTTGTCATTGTGCTTATCTACACTTGGGTCATCCACAAAGGATGCTTTTACGGGAGTTCTATGTCGTGCACTTCTTAGGCACGTTACATGACTTTTGGTGCGCTTCTTGGGCACCCTTTGACATTAAAAACGATGCTTCTTGTGAGCATCCTAAATATGGTTTGTTTTCGGCTATATCCGAACTATACACATGTTCAAACACCATGTCATATCTTGCAACATGAAACTAAATCCGTTACTCACCTTGAACCTAGTATACAAGCTAGCGACCCACGCACATGTTACAAGCAACTAAATCATGATACATGCACACAAAGACTATTAACACATATCTAACACATAAAAATGTTCATATACGCTAGAAACATAAACTATATCCACCCGAACTTGCGTAAACACATAACAACTCTTAGACATTAAACCACATAGCTAAACTATGCTGTCAATTCTGCAACAGCCTGCACTTTAACATTATTGTCTTAAACCATGAACCAGCTCATGAAGCTTTTGCATGAAAGTAGACTCTTGTTGCTCCAAAAATGTATAACACGCCTCAAACGAGTTATGGTTGATCTGGTATGAATTTTTAAAGTTCTGCTTGCTGCGGTTTTTCAGAATCTGACATTGTTGCACTAAATCGTATTTTAGACTAGTTTATCTACTGAATTACCCATAACTTTCTACACAAAAACTAAAGTATACTCAGAGGACTACAATTAGTCTAGACCTCAACTTAATCCGACAAATAGCTTATTCTCTACGTCCCTTCAAAGTTGACTAAACTTCCAGCAAACCTTGCTGTTTTAATGTAACACCCCCAATTTCACGGTTCGCAGCGGATTTAGGGTTGGGGTATTACTTCATGGAATCACAGTTACAGTAATAGAAAACGACTCGAAAAGAGACGTTTTTAGAAAATGAGTTATCATTCATTAAATTATCAGAGTTTTTATAGTAAAAGGTATACTTTTACTATTAATGAGGTCCCAAAGTCTAGATGAAATGTTAGGTTTGAATGATAACCGGTTTGAAAGTCCTCCGAGTTCAGTGCCTCCTCCTGTCATAGCTCCGTAATAGTGATATACCTAGGATACATGCTTAAAAAGTCAACACTAGGTGTTAAGTGAGAGTCATAGGTTTAAGTGATAGTGAATACAAGTTCCACAGGGTTCAGTTGTTACACCCTTCAAGGAAAATGTAGTGTTTGTGATAATTGCAATGCATATACAATTATCAAGAGTGGGGTATGTTGCACTAAGCTCATGAACCACACGTTAACAGTCCGGGTCATGGGGTCTGCTGACCAACCATGAGGGGACGGGAAGAATAACTTGCCAAAGTTAATCCTTCAGAAGGTTCAAATATAATACTTATTGATACCCTCCAGTAAGAGGTAGTATCAACGGGATTTGTCAAACTCTAATAGATCTATCAATTATATTCGCGTTCACTTGTGTAAAATATCACAAGTGATTAGNCACGTTAACAGTCCGGGTCATGGGGTCTGCTGACCAACCATGAGGGGACGGGAAGAATAACTTGCCAAAGTTAATCCTTCAGAAGGTTCAAATATAATACTTATTGATACCCTCCAGTAAGAGGTAGTATCAACGGGATTTGTCAAACTCTAATAGATCTATCAATTATATTCGCGTTCACTTGTGTAAAATATCACAAGTGATTAGATTCATGAATTTGGTTATGCAGTGGTGGCAGATAGTTTACTCGTGCAACAACCAAAGAAAAAGACTTGTATTCGGTTTAAAGAGAGTAGTAAGCATGTATCCCCCTCACAGGGTCGTAAAGCATTTAAAAGTGAGGCTATGAAAACTCACGGAAAAAGAGTGTGAGGCTATGAACTCACCTGAGCTTAGGGAAATCTAATTGATGTAAAAAGTGACTCAGAAACTAGACTGCCTTACTCACGTATCCTGGCGGTATTGTAGGTGTGGATGGATGTCAAGCTTTAGTTATTTTGTTCAAGTTTCTTAAGTAATCATTCTTAGGGTTTTTAGTGTTTTAGATATAACATAACACCGTTCAGGCCATCACAATTCAGAAGTATAAGACTCCTCACATGAAGTTCCCTACTATTGTATTATGTCATCAACATAATACCGTTCGGGCCATCATAATTCAGAAGTTAATACTCCTCACATGAAGCTCCTTACTATTGAGTTATGTGATTATTAGAGTTTTAGTTATAACAAAACACCGTTCGGGCCATCATAATTTAGAGGTTATGCAATAATCGTTTGAGGAGCCAGGGCACTTTAAATCGTAAACCCAGCAAACTCGTCAAAACGAAATATCCACATCATACCCCTTACATGAAGCTCCCTAGAATTGTGTTATGCTTCTAACTTAAAATAGGTTTTTATGTTTATATGAAAATACATTCACTTTATACCCTTATAGTTTATATATTTACAAAATCTACCCTGATCTTATAATACTTATACTTATAACTATCTAGACTTGACACAATTAGTCCTTATACTTAAATATTTTAGGAAAATGACAGAAATGACCCTTGGACTTATATGTTTTCTAAATTTACCATTTATACCCTTAACTTTATAACTTTTGCCAAACTAGTCCTTATAAGTTTATAACTCTTTTACTTTCTATCCTAAGGTTTTGTAACTTTTCAAAAAGGGTCCTTATACTTATAAATTCTAAGGAATGTCAAAAATAGTCCCTAGACTTAATATTTTCAGAAAGTTACCATATATACCGCTATGCATGGAAAACTTTGCAAAACTAGTCCTAATTCCATGCAAACTATATTTTTATGAAACAAAAAGGTTTCCTAGCTTATGGTTAACTAATATTAGTTTATCTAAGTTGCATAAACTAGATTATAGCTTATGGAAAGGTTTTATAGCATATAAACATGAATTCGACTCTATTTAGGGTTTTAAAAAGAAAAGTTCTAGTTTTTAGTTATCAAGGCTTAGGCAAAGGTTCTAAGGTATCCTATAACTAACCTAGTACTGTAATATAACTATTAGAACAAGTAATAAGGCTTACGTGATCAAGGAAGGGCTTAACGAGGGTTCCTAAGGTTTTCTAGGGTTTACTCCACAAAAAGGAACTCGATAGGGCTTCACGACTTGGCTAGCTCGACTCCTAAGCCTACTAAGGACTNAATGTCAAAAATAGTCCCTAGACTTAATATTTTCAGAAAGTTACCATATATACCCCTATGCATGGAAAACTTTGCAAAACTAGTCCTAATTCCATGCAAACTATATTTTTATGAAACAAAAAGGTTTCCTAGCTTATGGTTAACTAATATTAGTTTATCTAAGTTGCATAAACTAGATTATAGCTTATGGAAAGGTTTTATAGCATATAAACATGAATTCGACTCTATTTAGGGTTTTAAAAAGAAAAGTTCTAGTTTTTAGTTATCAAGGCTTAGGCAAAGGTTCTAAGGTATCCTATAACTAACCTAGTACTGTAATATAACTATTAGAACAAGTAATAAGGCTTACGTGATCAAGGAAGGGCTTAACGAGGGTTCCTAAGGTTTTCTAGGGTTTACTCCACAAAAAGGAACTCGATAGGGCTTCACGACTTGGCTAGCTCGACTCCTAAGCCTACTAAGGACTTAGTACTACTACTAACTACAGAAATTTTAAGGTGGAGAGAAGTGAAGGTGTGAATTGGAATGGAGGGAGTAGCGAGGGTATTTATAGGGCTCGTTGAGCTTGTTGGCCAAGAAAAGGGAAGAAAGAGGTGTCGAGGGGGGGAGGTGACTAAGACAAGCTACTAGATGACTCTTAAGAGCTATGGTGGTGACTAGGAAGTCTAGGAGGCGGTTTAGGGGTGTTTGTGGTGGAGAAGTAGTCGCGGCACAAGGAGGACACAAGTAGGTGATGCACCTACTTGTGTGCTACTTAGGGAGGTGCTAGGGTCTGTGCTTGGTGTAAGCAAGGTGCTAGGCTAGGTGCTTGAGGTGTTTGAGGTGCTTAAGTATCATAGTTCTAAGACTTAGGTTTAGTTTTGTCCTAGTTTTTCTTAAAGAGAGTTTAGGGTCTAGCTTAGGGTTTAGTGCCTAGATTAGGCTTTTATGAGTGTTTAGTGGCTAGGATTAAGTCCTAAGAAGCTTATACTAAGTGGTGGTAGCTTATGGGAAAGATTTGGGAAAGTTTAACCTAGTTTCCGGGAAGTTATAACCTAGTTATGGTTTTGTGCTTAAGAGACTTGTACCTAAGCTCTAAGGGGTTATACTAGAGTCTAAGGGTGCTAAGATATCCTATTGTTCCTAAGGTAACTCATACATACGCCTTGAACACTTTTAAACTAGTTTAGATAAGCAATTAGAGTTTTGTAAACACATAGGTCTAATTAGGGCTTAATTAGGTTTTATTAGGGTTTTGTGATGAGCTTACTGTGTTAAATTGATAGATTACTTATTGTGGTGTTGTTATGATCTTATGCTTGACATACCAGGAGTTTATAGGATGTGAATGTAGAGTGGATGCGACCAAAAGGAAGGTCACTTTCAGAAAAGCCTCCTTGATCATCAAAATCAAATTCGGAACCCCCAGCAGACAACAAAGCACGCAGCAGAGGAGATGATCGAGTAATAGCCTTTTTTCCTTTCTTTTTTCACGAAGGACGAGCAGGAGATGCAACGGCCCTAGTAGCAACCGACGTCGAAGGAACAGAAGACCTAACAAGAGTATTGATCTCAGCATCAAAAGTAATCGCAAAAGGCGAAGAGTTAGGAGAAATAACAAACCTCTCCGCAGGATGCACAATGAGAAGGAAAGGATCAAAGGAACCATCAAGAGGGGCACCAACTTCTTGTTCTGAAACAACAGACACCGAAGGCACGTGGAATGATGACTTAAACAAATGTTGTGAACCTTGAAAGTAAGTAGGCATCAAGCTTTTAACAGCAGCCCTAGACTTACCAGCGGTAGTAGGTCTATTCAAAAGACCATGATCAGCTCTTAGCTTCATGGGCGGAAGAGTCGGGGCACACACACTAGGCTTCACCTTCTGTTTCCTTTCTTGGAAATAATAAGTCTCCGCGAAGGAACACCTCCAGTCTGGCTATCATTTTGGTTATCAAGACCACCTCTAAAGATAACACTTGGCCCCGAACCATCACCTCCGCCATCATTGGCCTCCAGCCCACCTTCAGTATGATAATGCGGAGGTGGAGAAAGTGAAACAACACGATCACGAGTCAAATCAAGAAGCCTGGGCTCGCCCTCCGCAAACCGCCTTGCCTCAACATCTACCTCACTAGGATCATCATGAGTGATAAAGGTGTACGCACTTATATCTGTAAAAAAAATGATGATGGTGTAATAATAAAAAAAAAGAGAAGAGGGAGAGAGACGACAACAACAAGCATAGCGCATAAACCTTCTCCACGGAGACGGAATACAGGGTACTCATCCTCTCCAAAAGGGTAAACACGGCTCAGGCCAACCCAACAAAGGAAAGCCTTCGGGTACCTGCGAAACGGAGCAGGCCCCCTAATAACGATGCTATACTCCTACGCACTATACTCATTGGGGTTGGGACCTGAATCACCCTCAACACCATCAGTCGAGCACCAAGGATAGTTAACAGGACAAGCAAATGCGTCAACCTAGAAAAATCGGTCCTTCCAACCCTTCACAGAATCCAAAGCCCTATCATAACAAGTGTTAGTATTAGCACGCTTACTAAATGACACCCGCCCGTTCTTTATAAACTTAACATAAAGACGACGGAAAAGACCCACTGACGGGGCAAAATTATGAGCACGACAAACAACTTCAAAGTGAGAAACTTTACACGCACCAAAAAGGGAAAGCTAAGAGATGTTAATCTGGTAATGCTTTAAAACATCAACAAAGAACATGGAAAGAGGCAAGCGGAGACCGGCATAATCAAAGAACCGGCTGTACAGACTAATCTTCCCCGGAGGATACTGGCTAATAGCCTGATCGGGATCTGGTAAAATAGGATTAACAAACGATAGAATGTGGTACTCATAACATAAGTCGTCAAGTTTCCCTTGCGTCAGATGAGATTCAACTTCCGTGATCTTGGCTATTGCCATACGAACGACCGGGAGATAATAACTGACAAGACAATGGAAAAATAAAGCCTGAAAGAACTTCACGAAACGCGGAGGAAAGAGAAACAAAAAAAATATTGGCAACACGCTACCTTAGGTATTTATATGAACGGTTCTCCCAAGAGATCAAAATAAGTATCGCGTGCCAAAAAGAGCCTAAAATCAACGGCCGCGATAAGAAGTAAAAGATAAGGATGACAACTAATATAGCAAAAATCCGCTCCCTCGAAGGACTAAAAAACGGTCAATCCCCCCTACAAACTTGTCCGCTGACAATCTAAGATCTGCACGACAAAGGACTTACGCTAAGAGCGGAAGTAAGAGAAACCTAGTCTAGAAGCATTCACCGCATGCTACCAATACACGCGGACAATGAACGCACTAGACTGGGGGGACTTGATGACGTATAGTAAGGATAGCAGGCTTACTGTGCCTGGACTGTACTATACAACCGGGCTCCGGCCCAACACACGAACCGGGCTCCGGTCCAACAAGCAAAACTGGGCTCCGGCCTCGCAACAAACTGGTTCCGGCCTAATAAACCCACTAAGCTGGGCAGGGCACAAGGACGTCTATGGACAAATAGAGCGGCACTCCTGAGGTACGCTCGCGGACCAACCCACAGTCCGGAACACACAGATATGACTTTCTCACTTATCCCAACACACAGATATTTCTCTGACAGCATATGAGTGCTTACTCTCACGCCGGAGCTTAATCGTGGGGTCTGTCCCCACGGTAAGGCTTACGGTTTACCTTTATTTGTGCAGGGAATATCACTCTTTACTTGGATTAGTGCACGAACCCTACAGCGGACGACCCATCGAGGAAGGCCCGCTCCAGACTAAGCCCAATTCTAACCCAGTCACACTTTTTGCACTAACAGTTGTAAAGTCTTGTATCTTGGTGATCCAACCTAGATCGGGGGAAGATGTAGTTTGGGTTTGATACTTCCGTTGGGGAAGTCTTTGTGGTATTAGTGGAAAGTAGAATCACGAGATTCTTGTGAGTGGTTTCCGAGGGTGGAAGACCATTGGAGTAGCTTTTCTTAGTGAGCGCCGATCTTAGTGCATATCGGTGGAGTAAAGTTGTAATGGTTTGTAATCCACCGTAAGGATTATACTTAGTGAATAGTATCGGTATCGTGGATTCACAACTGGACGTACAGATGGTCTAAACCTCCCATCCCGAACCATTATATATCGTGGTGTCTATCTCTCTCCACTCTACATATTGTGGTGTTTGGTTGTTTTGGTTGCACACACACATATACGCACTTGGAGATTTGAAGTTTCTAAACTTCAAGTTAGTCGAAAAGACCGTATTTAGCCCCTTTACAGTTCAACACATAGATTTTCAATAAGATAATGTAAATTGGTATCAAATAGTAAGCCATAACCCTTTCTTTTTGTATGTTATGCACATTACTTAAATGTAAAAACATGAAAGCCCTTTACTATTTCAGATAAAAATCTACGAATTAAGTAAAGGATTTAGTTGGTTTCAACTTACAAGTCAATCATTCATACTTTACATTTTGATTTATCGCTTATTTCTTGCCATTTTTTTTCATATGCATCATGTTTTGCATCTCAAACTTACGATAACTTTGGCCTCCCAGTAATATTGTTCAAGTTCCGTCCCTGCTTACGGGGACTTATAATTGGTTAAATTACTTAAACACCCTTCAAAATATGATGGATTATCAAGCAAAAGTTGAAAATATATCTGAAATTAATTTGATGTATTTTATGCGATTTTACATTGATAAGCTTCATGTCTAAATAATTCGCTAAACAACTTTATAAAAATATAAGCTCCAGATACAACCCCAACAACAACTCATTTCGCTTAACATACTCTAAATAGTTACAGGCTAAATTCTGCTTATAACATGTGAGGCGATGCAGATACTGTGAGACAAATGTTTGTCATTAAAGAAATTAGGGATTAGGCCGTACAATAGCTACGTACTTTCACTAATGTACCGTTTTGGTACGTGAACTTATTTCCGTTTCACTTAATGTTGTCAACTTTTTTGTTTTGTTCCATTTTGCACAAAATTTACTGGCAACCGGCTAAACTATTTTAAAAACCGGGTAATGTCCAACGTGGCATAGAAGACCCATTTTTTTNAACTGGTTCCGGCCTAATAAACCCACTAAGCTGGGCAGGGCACAAGGACGTCTATGGACAAATAGAGCGGCACTCCTGAGGTACGCTCGCGGACCAACCCACAGTCCGGAACACACAGATATGACTTTCTCACTTATCCCAACACACAGATATTTCTCTGACAGCATATGAGTGCTTACTCTCACGCCGGAGCTTAATCGTGGGGTCTGTCCCCACGGTAAGGCTTACGGTTTACCTTTATTTGTGCAGGGAATATCACTCTTTACTTGGATTAGTGCACGAACCCTACAGCGGACGACCCATCGAGGAAGGCCCGCTCCAGACTAAGCCCAATTCTAACCCAGTCACACTTTTTGCACTAACAGTTGTAAAGTCTTGTATCTTGGTGATCCAACCTAGATCGGGGGAAGATGTAGTTTGGGTTTGATACTTCCGTTGGGGAAGTCTTTGTGGTATTAGTGGAAAGTAGAATCACGAGATTCTTGTGAGTGGTTTCCGAGGGTGGAAGACCATTGGAGTAGCTTTTCTTAGTGAGCGCCGATCTTAGTGCATATCGGTGGAGTAAAGTTGTAATGGTTTGTAATCCACCGTAAGGATTATACTTAGTGAATAGTATCGGTATCGTGGATTCACAACTGGACGTACAGATGGTCTAAACCTCCCATCCCGAACCATTATATATCGTGGTGTCTATCTCTCTCCACTCTACATATTGTGGTGTTTGGTTGTTTTGGTTGCACACACACATATACGCACTTGGAGATTTGAAGTTTCTAAACTTCAAGTTAGTCGAAAAGACCGTATTTAGCCCCTTTACAGTTCAACACATAGATTTTCAATAAGATAATGTAAATTGGTATCAAATAGTAAGCCATAACCCTTTCTTTTTGTATGTTATGCACATTACTTAAATGTAAAAACATGAAAGCCCTTTACTATTTCAGATAAAAATCTACGAATTAAGTAAAGGATTTAGTTGGTTTCAACTTACAAGTCAATCATTCATACTTTACATTTTGATTTATCGCTTATTTCTTGCCATTTTTTTTCATATGCATCATGTTTTGCATCTCAAACTTACGATAACTTTGGCCTCCCAGTAATATTGTTCAAGTTCCGTCCCTGCTTACGGGGACTTATAATTGGTTAAATTACTTAAACACCCTTCAAAATATGATGGATTATCAAGCAAAAGTTGAAAATATATCTGAAATTAATTTGATGTATTTTATGCGATTTTACATTGATAAGCTTCATGTCTAAATAATTCGCTAAACAACTTTATAAAAATATAAGCTCCAGATACAACCCCAACAACAACTCATTTCGCTTAACATACTCTAAATAGTTACAGGCTAAATTCTGCTTATAACATGTGAGGCGATGCAGATACTGTGAGACAAATGTTTGTCATTAAAGAAATTAGGGATTAGG
>LBNU01020070.1:0-32306 GCA_014162995.1 Artemisia annua | reverse complement strand
ACCAATTCGGTTATTTCTTTTGGGAACACTTGATGATCAGTACTCTACAAATGAATTTGTATTTTACTCATATGATATGTACTCAATAAGCATAGAGTTTTTTTAATTTTAAAATAGATATTAGAATATATTTACCTTCAAGCCATACTTTTCGCACAGTTGGTATGCTGATCTACCTGTTAAGGATTGCACTTCGTCGTTGAACAGAGAGAGCGACATTGTGCCAGATTCATCTTGAACACGGACTTGAAGGCGAAATCTACATACGATGTAATTTACAATACTAAGTTAGATACCTATTCAATTCCCTAACGGTGCAGCTTTATTAATGTAATTGTTCATAAAAAGTTCGTCAACTTACATTGATTTTATGCCTTTAACAATCTCATTGCACTTTGTACATCTCCACTGATCAGAAGTCACACTCATTTTACCTTTGCTATCATCATCAAGATCAACAAACTCGCTCTCTTTCACCACTTTCTTGCTACACTTTCGACATCCCAAATACCACCATCCCTCCTCTTCTTGTATCGCGATGATCGTTCCAACAATAATGGAAGCGATGTTCTGTAAACAATGCTAATATATATAATCAACTAAAATTTTATTTAACTATAATAATGACTGCTGGAAATGAGTATGCTGTACCTTTTCAACATCCAAAAGCTCGACAATGTTTTTTACAAGATACTTATTAAGAAAATCATCCTTCGTCGAGAACTTTGAGCCAACAGAAATACACGATGCTGTGTTCTCAGAGGTTCAACATCTTCTCTTGAAAACAACCTACATGGAAATAAAATTAACTCGCTGTTCTATAACTTATAGATATGTATTTTTAAATTGCCTGTCGAGTTACCTTAACCGATATTCTTCAACCTCTTTGAATTCAGCTTGCTCAATGGGTTGAGCAGCATTGAACAGAAACATTTTTGTTCCATGATAACCGTTTTGGACACACATCTTACCTATACAAATTATAAATAATAACTTTAGTATTTTTCATCAAATACTTAAACATATTACCTAAGATATAGTAACAGAGGTGATAAGATGTTACCGTCCCAAGATTTCATCATTGCCAATGACAGAACAATCATGATTTTACCATGATCCACAGTTGCTTCCAAAAAGTCATTGAATTGTTGAGCAAATACACCCCACAACGTACAGTTGAGTTCATTCCCTCTAAAACATATATGCAGATCAAGACAGAATCATATAAAGGGATTATAGTAATTAAAAAGTATTCAAATGTATTAAAACTTAAGTTAAATAGATTGTAATAAAGGGATTATAGTAATTACTCAGCATCAATAAGAGTCAATGGCTTCTTTTTGCCCTTGTTCCCATTCTTGTCAAAATTATCCAGATCTTGACATGCAGTGACATGACCAATTACATCTGCTCGTTTAAGAAAGACAATGTAACTTTAATAACTATTCATTCAAAGGCATTAAAACTGCAATCAAACTATATATTTAAAAAGATTCAAATGCAATTTAACACTTTTTAAAAACATAAATTAAAGTACATACCAAATTGGCCATCTTCTTCCATCTGCAAATCCGTTATGGATTTGTAGCCTCTAAAATCAAATCCATACATAGACCCAGTGAAATCAGTACAGGGCTCACACAATGTATTGCTCAAAAAGCTGAGACGTAAAGCATTGTTAACCATCCTATACTTTGGTTGTATTTCCCCAAGTGAGTATCTTTCGAGCTTGACAGCAGCGCCTTCAACCAACTTATGTTTGAATTGATTCACATTCGCCATCCTGCAGGTGGCCTGCATTTTTGTATTCTGCACCAAAAGAGGAGAATTAATTACAAACAGGGTGTAAACTTTAGCTACATATAACAAATGAAAATGGCAGCTTTGTCCTCTAACAATAGCCCCATATAAAAAATCAAAAATGGCAGCTTTGTCCTCTAACAATAGCCCCATATTAAAAATAAAAATGGCAGCTTTGTCCTCTAACATAGCCCCATATTAAAAATAATAGCTACCCATAACAAAATTATGCTTACATTTTCATCCATAAGTATCATTTCAAGATTTTTGACATGCGGTTTATTGAAAATTACTTGAGTCCAACTCCTTAAAACACGGACTCTCAAGGTAATATTGTCCTTGACAGCGGATAGGTCGTTGATATAACCTGACACAAACACAGCCATAGATTTTGAATTGTTAGAGGATAAAGAACAGAGAAAAGGATGATGTGGGCAGCTAACACATATCATATGGGGATTATATAGGATCTAAACCCTAAGATAACTTGACTAATTCACAATTTTAAAAAGGCAACTATTGCATTTCCTAACGTTATGACCTTAGGTTTCTTAAAAAAAATAACAATTAAATTTAAAAAGTCAAATTAAGAGACTTACGTGAGTTGGAATGTTGTCATCTATACCTAAAATAGATTAAACCAAACCGCCAGGGATCAATTAGAGATCAAAACCGAATAAATCACCATGAATGCTATAATTTCTTTACAAAAATAACTCAATCGGATGATTTGATGCATCATGAAACTGAAAATTGACTACCAAACGCGTTCTCAATTAATGTGTGGATTCAAAATTAGGGTCCGGTTGATTTTGAATGTTTAGGGGACGCTCCTCCATTAAAGCCTCCGGGTGAGTTTTGAAGAATTGGAGGAGGCTCCATTATGAGTTTACAAATATAACTTTAAATGATATACTTTGACCATTGATTTGACTTTTTTAAAGAAAGATTGCATTAGGGTACTTGTATATTTTGTTCTAAATAAGGAATTTTAGAGGTGTAATTAATTTTATTTTTTAATGCTCCTGCTTTAGGGTGCTTGTAAAAAACTTTATTTTATTAGTTAGTATGGATATGATTAGAAAAAAATTTTGCACCCGGTAATATGTGGTTTTGGTTCCGTCTTTGTTGAAGAAAATAGATTTGTATCACAATTTGATACTGTTATGCGCAAAATGCTCTTTGATTATATCATTCTATACCAGCTAGATATTCTTCTTAATCTATGTACCGGGTGAAATGTTTTTTCAACGCCTTCAAAGAATGCAATGTCGAATGTTTCTTTTGGACAATGCCCCAATGATGGTATATTATGAAGGCTAAGCTATTAAATGATTAAACCGTCATTCTTTAAATGAAATAATCGTACTTTATCATATTATTGAAAATAATACTAATGTATGCTATGATGAAAATAGTTGACTTTCTAATTTTTCATCATCTCATCTTTGTCTCATTTCATCTTACATTCTAACAAATAAACTAATACCATCCTTATATAAACATTACAACGAATTAATAAACTTGAGTTAGTAGAAATCTAAACACACACAACTTGTATCTCCAACCTTTAGGATGTGTCAAACTGTCAATGGACAGATAATAAATCTTTCATTTTCATAATCCTTTCTTGTTAACAGTTGTAGATAATTTGGTAAGATGTCATCTATCTTGATGTACATTCCACAAAAAAATATGGGGCAAAAATATAAAAGTATATGGTAAGAAAAGTATGGCCTACATTGTATTCATATTTGCCTAAGCTTTACTCCATACCCTTTTGCAGGTATACATACATCACATATACAGCTACATTTATAGCACTACATATACATAATACATTATATAGTCAAAAAGACCATCATATATGTACTATTTTAGAAACCATAAAATACAAGTTCCTTACTCTCAGTTTCAAATAAAGACTAAGAAAGTAAAAGAGTTTTGGGTGATATCACAAACTTACTGTATATATTTCAATAATGTATTATTACATATTGCATTTGGTTTCTAGTCGAATGTAATCAGAATTTCGATGTATTTTTTGATATCCCAACACTCTTACCTTCTACAATTATATTTATCATATAAATTTTAATCCAACTTTGTGTTGCAACGGGCTCAAAACTGCTAACTTGTTTAATAAACATCTCCGGTTTAGGGTTCATGTCTTCATGACATGATTAATTAAATGAGTTATAAGTACGTAACATGATACATGCCACAAATTGTTGGTCACTAGACCTTCTTCGGAAAAAAAGTANTTCGTTGCATAAAAATGAAGTTTTGGAAATAATTCGTTAGAATATTGCTAATCGTTCTATCATCTATAATATCTCCAGCTAGATGTTTTGAAGATTCTTTTTGAAAGGCGTATATGTTATTAAAAAGCTAGAGTTAAGCAAGGAGCTAGAGCAAATAAGAGTTAGAAAGGATTACACAGAGGCATACAAACATTATTAGGATCCGAGAGTGATAAAAAAAAGTTTAAAATTCATTTTTTTTATTGCCTTCCTTTGGGGATTTCAAGTCGAAACATAGACTACTCCCATAGCCTTACATTTGTTTTCAAGAGTTTTTTTGAACGGCTATAAGTTTATTACTAGTAGAACAAAAAAACACTTTAGCAAGTCGCTAGAGAATAAAGCTTGCGAGTGGGAGCTAGTACAAGCAGTTTTCTCCAAAAGGTGAAGATCGGTGGGATCACCCTGGTCCCATGCATCCTAAGGATGCCAACCGGACCCTCCCCCAAGGACCCGGCCCCAAGCAATGAGCACCTGTCCCAGTGACTGTACTTATCAGGAGGTGGGCTATGAACCCTGGCCATTTTCTCCAAGAGGCCCCTCGCTGACCAGTCAATCTGAGCATTTGCGGTGGGGGGATGATATCAATAGAGCATGTGGTCCTGCCCCCATGTGAGGACTTCCCGGTAGGTCACCCAAACCGGTACTACTCTCACAGTTGGCTCGCTTAACTCTTTAAGCTTTACCCACTAGACCACATGCTAGTTGATTCAAGCAGTTTACTGACCACAAGCAGTTTTCTGATTAGCTATCCAAACAGTTTACTCCTTAATTATTTCCGTCAACTTTATTAATAACCGATATTTATTGATTAAAATGAACCCTAATGTCTTGGGCCGACTCATCAGTTATATCGGTTAATAGAACCAACATGCCTTTTCTTGGCGGTTTAGTAACTGATAGCTGTGTTGTGACCGTCTAAGTTAAAAGTATGTGAGCTTAACTTGATATGAAAAGTGGTTAGAGAATAGATATATTACTATCGGTTTTAAATTATAAAAAACTCGTCTAAGATGTTACTTTACAATTGAATGTCCTCTAAAAGTAAAAGCGTTGATTAATTTACCTGCACGCAGAAGCACAGCCCACTAACTTTGCTACACATGATAAACCAACAATTAACTCGTAATAAACTATGATACGCGTGGAACCCTGGGAGGAACCAAGGACCTGTGTCCCACTGTGGATACTAGAATGAAAAAGACTGCAAGGGTGTAAAGCTTTTATATATCTATGTATGATGCCCCAAATTTGATAAAGAGCATGTTTGTTAGTTTGTCCATGTCCAAATTTTCAAGAAATCTTCTGTTGAAGTAGATAAGTAGATATTTTGTAAGATATTGGGGAAAAAGTATAAAACACTATTTGTGCCTTTGTGATAATGACAACTTAGAATTCGAGGTTGAATATATTGTGATCCTAGACATCTTGCGTCTTTGAGCTACTAGGTGCCGGTATGGTTTTCGGTTTGTTGTTTATGTATGTGATTACTTGTATCTACTTGCGTATTTTCTAGCTTTCATTTTAGTACACTTTTTAACGAGAAGAAATCTCTAAACCAAATGAACCCTAGCAAGTTGTGACTTGTGAGGGTCGTTGAACGATCACGACATCACGTACAACACATAGACGTTGAACAAGCATTGGAAGGATAACATATTCACACAATGTGAATTTACGATCTCCGGAGAATTCTCACTCGTTAATGCTACTTTGATTTCCTTTCAACAAATTTTAGGGATTTCATGAGTAGTAGTTAATTATAAGAGTGTTTAACTATGGATATATCTGAAATTAGTTTGTAAAAAAGAAAGAAGAAATATAAGCTCTGGCTTAATACACATTAACGTTAGCATGTATTGGTTTGTAAATGAACTGCCATTTAGTGAATAATTCATTAGCCGATTGGTAAAAAGTTTGTTTATGTTTATATATTACTAAACGAACGTACATGAACAAGATTTTATGTTCATCTAATCACACGAACAAAAAGGAACAAAACCCTCAATATCTATTAATGTTCACGAAATTATGTGTTTATGTTTATTTTCAAAAACATGGCTTTTCTAATACACTTTTAGGAAAACACTTAATAGCTAATACATACAAAACATAAGAATATGTATATTTTGAATACTTAATGCTTGTTTACATTCATTTAACGTTTTAACGAACGACATAAACGACCAAAATTTCTTAATGAACAACTATGAACCCATAAAACCTTTTCATTGTAAAGTGTAAGGTAGTAAATTGGCTCTCGAACAATCTTAATAATACGGAGTATAAAATAAAGAAGTTTCATTCTCAAGCCATTCACGCGCCCTATGGTTAAGTTGGTCGACCTGCTTATCTTTGTACACACGCCGTAGGCCCTACAAACCGACCAATCAGAATCGAAGGTGACACCTCTCCACTCCACAGTTCCAAAACTATAAAGTTATTTTTCGGAAAAGCAAAATAATTGAATTTTTTAAGGAAAATATTACTTCCAAAAAAAAATCCAAAAAAACTGTTAAAAAAGTATCCACAAAATAACTTGTAATGAATAAAATTTATTTAGTCAATTCTTCCTATTCTTTTTAACTTTTCGTTTTTCTATTATTGTTTGTCACATCATTTTGTAAAAAATATTTTTTAAATCTTTTGTTGACATAACATCTATCATTTTTTAAACAATATTATGTGTGTTTTACCAGTGTAAAAAATTAGTATCACTTTGGACCATAATTAAGACACTAATATTTTCAGCAATTGTTAATAATAGCCGGTACCCATGTGTTGCGACGCGGATACCTTCAATCTTATTTACTTATGATTAAGTAAAATAAGATGTAGCATAGCATACTGACAAATATATAAAAAAAATAAGTATAACTGATTTACTGAGTGGAATATGGTATAACTACATGAAGTCCATGATGGGACATGATGCACCCAATAAAACTTGCAATAGTGTATATTAGTTAATCTATTTGAAGTAAAACTTAACAATTAGTAAAATTTATCCGTTATGTATATCGAAAGGCAAAATATTTATCAATACTCTGTCAGTAAACTTTAAAAACTAATTTAGCACATGTAATTTGATTTGAGTGAGCCACTTTGGTGAGTAGAAGATGAGTGTTAAGACTCGACATACCAAGCAAAGAATAGATTATGCCATTATTTTTGTTAAACATTTGACTTCTATGTTTCGTTATTTACTAAGCTTTGTGCTTACACAACTTCGTATTATGTTTTATAGGTGAAGCAAGTGACGTCAAGCTTAAGGGCAAAGCCTAGCAGGTAGATAGTGGTGTTGCTCACGTGGTATGCGAAACTTTTTACCTTCCTCTTGATGCAACTCGTTACGCACAAAAGTCTCTTTTGTGTTATGTCAAGATTTTTAGAAGTTGTACGTCTTGTTTAAGTGTCAAATATATAAACATTGTGAAGGAAATCATAATGTTTGCCATAAACTTCGTAGGAACATGTTTGTATAAGTTTGATGTGGTTTTATGTTCCGTAATAGTTAAGTAATGTCAAAGTTTAGTGTTGAAATGGGAAACATATTAGTTTTCAAAAAGGTGTTTAGGATAAACGCCTTCATTATGTAAAATATGATTTGTACACTTCCGTTTTATGAGATTTAGGTTTTGTTATGTTATATATGTTCCCATAATTATTTTGGAAAGTTTCATGTTCTGGCGAATTGAAAAAGTGTAGACCAACCGGCATTTAGCCGCCGGCCACCCATCTTGCCCATCAGTTTTTCACAAAATTTATATATGAGTTCATAAATCATATGTGATTTATTATTGGAAATCACATGTGATTTTACACATTATATTTGATTTTATAAATCACATGTGATATTATAATATTAAATCGCAAATGACTTTTTCAGGTATAATTTTTAACATTAAAAGAAAGTTTGTCAAAAGTATATATAAAAGTGCTCTTCTATAGAAGATGTTCTATAGAAGATGATTAGTTCTCGCCGAAATAGTATGATTTGTTTCGCATAATGATTAACAATTTGTAAGATATACATATATATATTTTTTTAAATGATGAAAGTGAGCTTGTTTTAATTTAATGAATAAAATTAAATAGTCAGAATTTGTTCATTGAATATTTAAAGAATTTATGTTCTATATTAAACTTTTCTCCTAGATGATGAACATGATCTTTTTATATCATAATATACTTATTTTTCTTTATAAATATCAATATAACAAAGTATTTTCAATTTCGTTTCAATATGAAATTTTTGTTGATGCATCGTTAACGTGCCAACACCGATTATGAAATTATCTTTGACACATTAACAAAATTTATCATATTGATAAAAAAATATGAAGAGGTTATTTATCATATTTGGTATTTGATCAACCGAGTTTATTGTGTAACACCAAAATAATTATGCTTTCCGCTTATGGAATTTATGTTTTCTAAAATTTTTGTGTTGCATAGTTATATAGTGGAGTATGGAGCCCACAGAGGAAGATTAATGATGTGAAAATGGGTGGCTCTTTCCGGTACGTGGCGACTCGCGGTCCGGCGTGTGTTGGCTTCTGATATAGTATTTACCAAACTAGTTTTATCACAAATAAAGCGATCATTATATTCCTACGCGAATTATATATGGTATTTATATGTGTGAAGAAAAACTTGTCATTTGTCTATAAACTTGTAAACGAATGCATTTTGGTCAAGCGTCTTGCTAGAGATTTTTAATATAACTAAGTCGTTCCCAAGAAAGAATGTATGCATTTCGATCGATCTATAGGTATATTTGGACTATGTAAAAGTGAAAGCATGCATGCATGCATGCAAAATTCTATTTAGAGATTGATGTTGTAACATGGTGCGGATAATATACACTAAAAAATTAACACCACATGCAACTAATAGCCAGTCAATGATATAAACGTACGGGATATATTATGGGATGAGATAAAACTCATATCTCATTCTTGAATCCTTGATAGGAATAGCAAACTCAATCAAACATAGTTTGATTGAATTAATGATCCAAAAATGAATTGTACCGCTTACTTGTACCTTGTAAGTCATCTCTTCTAGTGTCATACTAGAATGATTTCTATAATATTCATCCTTGTTCAAGAAAAGAAAAACATTGTAAACGGAAAAATATAATATATGCATCGATTTTCTTGGCGCGGACGCCTAAGCTTAATCCTCAAGGAAAACGTAGTAAAAACCTTTAGCACTAAAGCTAGATGATCGACTGTACACTCTCTACTCCCTTGAATATTCTTCCGATTTACATTTTGTGATAGTTTTTAACTCATGAATAATTAATTAGTTCATGCGTAATATCATCCACACTATTTAGATTCCAGACCTTCCTTGTTCTTGAAGTCCATTAAAAAAAAAAGAAAAAAAAAAAAGTTAGAAAGATAGATAAAGTCCGTCCAATTATCCTTCAGGCTAGGCGCAATAAAGGTGACAACCGAATAGGTTGTCAAGGTTGCTGAGGGTTTTCCTTGTTGTGAAGAAGTGGGTCGTTGTCGGTCGTATGAGATGAGGGTCGCAAGCTCGACTGATTACCACACTCGGTCACATGTCACAGTTGTGTTGTGTTGTGTGTGATTTAATTAATTAAAAAGTTATTTTTGTGGGCTATGCTTTTTGTAATGTACGTTGCCTTACTGTGCCTAAAAGGTCGGCTGTAGGTCGCGGGAGAGAGAAAGCTGAAGTGGTAGAAAAAATGAGGGTCGCTGAGGGTACCCTCAAACATATCTTAACTACAATCTTTGTACAAAATAATAATGCGACACATCACATTTTCCTTGGGTTACAGCACATTCTTTTTTACGTAGCCATTGTTGAAGATTATCAACGACTGTCATAAACCTTAATAACTATCCGCTACTAGTCTATTTATATACGAGAAACATAATGATGTATCCAATATCTTGTCCATCCATTTGTAGAGTTTGCAATTATCTTTTCATCCAACACAACCGTACTCATGAAATGTCTATACTTCAATACAAATATATGATACATGTGTACGCTATCGATATATGGTTAGAATGAAATGTATATCGGCTATATGGATGCAATCCAATCTATATATAAATTTATTTCGATCATTAAATATTATAGCTAATGCAGTTAACTCTATAGATTGATGAACATGCAAAAATTAAGGGTGTTCAACGCCAGTTCGGCTGATTTAGAACACAAAATCTTGGCAACACACGTAACGCTGGTTTTGGAAATCGCAAACTAATTTGGTTGAGTCTACAGAGCACTTTTGGTGGTTTGGAGCGACTTTTAATGTGGTATATATAGAAATGTTATTAACCCCCTCCCGTGACTAAACGGAGTGTTTTATGCTTAAGTGTTGATTTATTGTAAATTTTCCAAATAGTAGTACAAGTACAACTTAACAATTATAAGGAGGAAGCTAGTAATTGTATGTGAATAAATAACAAAGGGTAGCTAAGAAAAGCCACAAATGTTCCGGCCTGTATCGATGCTTTATAGCAATGTTTTCGCGCTCTAGCATTATGCTAGTCGATCTAAAAAAATTTTCGCAACCTTATTGATCTTTTGCAATTGCAATTCACTCATAATAAAAATAAAAAATGATTTTTACCAAGATGAAAAGCTAGCGTGAGGAAATTTANTTTTTTTGGGTAAAGGGTTCTCCCGGTAAATATATTACTCAAAAAAACATTAAAGTACATAGGATTAGGGTGGATCCATATCTCAGCCCATTACAGGCAACGCAAATGCACCTATTGTGCTTCAAACACACTATCATTAGAGAGACAAACCTATCTTATGAATCTAACAAAGTAGCTAAGGAAAACCACAAATGTTCCGCCTGTATCGATGCTTTGTAGCAACGTATTGGCGCTCAGCATTATGCTAGTCGGTCTAATTTTTTTTTCCGCAACCCTTATTGATCATGTTGCAATTGCAGTTCTCTCAAAATCTAAAATGATTTTTTTTACCAAGATGAAAAGCGTGAGGACATTTATATGGACCACCATATTCAATTGTAAAATAAAACTGGATAATACCAATTATTACATTTGGTTTAGACAAAAAAGAAAGTACTGTTGTATATAATATAATCAAATATTGGAGTCATATGGTTTGAAAGTGAAGTCCCTAAAAGT
This sequence comes from Artemisia annua, assembly GCA_014162995.1. Taxonomy (NCBI): domain Eukaryota; kingdom Viridiplantae; phylum Streptophyta; class Magnoliopsida; order Asterales; family Asteraceae; genus Artemisia; species Artemisia annua. The sequence continues at coordinate 21,058 of LBNU01020070.1, read as the reverse complement.
GGAAATCTTCCTAAACATTCTTTTTGGTCGGGTGTGTGTTGTGTGTGAATTCTTTAAGTGATCCCATGCCATCACATTCTTAAAACTCACTCATCTCTCTCTTTCTCTCAAACACATAAATATCTGAAAGAAACAAAGAAAGTTGTCAGAAAAAGGATTAAAATTATCTAGTTGTGTGTATATAAATTTGGTATAACACATCACCATCAGTAGCTGGTGTTGGTGGTGGTGGGTGGTTGAGTAGTATATCACCGCCGTATCAATGTCATATCCCGGATGCATTTTTTGACAATCCAGCTTACTTTTATACAGAAACCTTTGTGTTCATTCTTCCAAACTAGTATTTTTATTTGCACTGACTAGGGTTTTCTTTATGTTCTTTGGGATCTGATCAGTAACAAAAAGACAGGTGTTTTCACTTCAATTCCCAAAGAAATAAAACCCTCTTTTGGTCCACAAACATTCCTTCTGTATGCTCTTTGTCGTTTCTTGTCCCCTTTCTTGTCTGCTTTTGCTTGCTTAATTATTGATTTGAAGTTCACGAGAGACAAGTCCGGTTCTGAAAACATTGTCTTTAGCCTCTTACAAGAAGAACAAGATTGTTATAAGCGAAAAAGATCGAGTAAGTAGATGTACTTTTAGCTCATAAGAAATATAATCCTTGTATCTGCTTTTCTAGATTCATAATCTTTTAACTTTGGTTGATCTATGTGAAGAACATCATCTTTTCCAAGGTATCTTTGTTATATTTGTTATCATCATCTCCATTTCTTTTGTTCCAGAATGTAAGTGTTCTAAATGAGGCTTTCTTTCTGGTTATGATGATTTTGGGTGCAAAAAGTTGTTCGAATTAGAGATGTACCGATTTCGTATTCTAGTTATATGTTGGGCTCAGAATTTTATGATACTTATATCATCTTTTTAGTTTCATCGTTCATCATATTGATAGAATCTTTTCTAATTGAGGTATAGAATGATCGTCTTGCTAGATCTCTATAAGCTAGTACAAATTATAACTTCCTTTTTAGTATATATTTCTTAGTCTTCACTACGATATATGTTTAAAATGAAGCATATTGTCATGTTCACAAGGTAAAGTTCTTGTATATTTTGATTGTACATTATTATCAGGGTTTCACTTTTGTTGAGTGGTGAAAACCATGAGTGGCTTCCTTAAGAAAAAGCACACTTGAGTAGTTTTATCTTGATTATATCTTAAGTAATAAAAGGGTTCTTCTTCATGAGAAATGCATGGCAAATAAATTGCATTTCATTTTTCACATGGGAAAAAAATTTACATTACACAATTTCTCAATTTACTTATATACATTCATAAAGACCTATATAGTAAAAGAACCGAGTTCGCTTAGTCAAAGACACCTGGTACACACCATTTCTCCTGTTTTCCTATTGATATTCTCTTGTTAAGTAAGAATGAGAACCGCATTTATATGTACATGGGTCGAAGTGGTACCAAGAGTAAGAACTATAATTAATCGGTCCGTCGGTCCCTTGAGGTTATTTAAGTGTCTCTAAGCTAGGAGGAAGACAACATGCAGGACTTGCGAAAACATTAAGAATTTCCCTCGATAATAAAACTAGATCAGTTCCCCCCTTAACAACACTTTTGAGCTAAGAATATACATTGATTTTCTCTTGTTAAGGGATGATCATGAAATAATCTTTTATTGGTCTTTAGCTAGCAAACATATAAGTTAGGGTTAATTAGGACACGAAATTTTTGTTTTTATGTCAAATTTAGTGTTTTTCATTTTACCCTTTTTTTTCTTGTTGGCTCGTGGCTGTTTAATCCTTTTACCCCCCTACATTATTTTTCTTTCTTTCTTTACAACTTTCTTTTTTGTGTGATTTTTAACTTTGTTTTCCGACTAATACTTTTTGTACTAACTTTCAACACATGTAAATGTGTGGTTATTCAATTATTTTTCTTGCTTTTAGTCTGGTTTGTCTATGATTTTTAACGGAATTCTAGTTGGCACATACACAAATCAATATATGTTACTCCCTCCGTCCCAAAATTATTGTCCAGTTTGAATTTTCAAAGTCAAACTAGTTCAACTTTGACCATAAATATATTTTTTTTATTATATAATACTTGATGAAAAATTATACCATTGAAAAGTACACTTAAAACCCAATCCATTTATATATTTTACATCAAATATTATAGAACACCCACAAAAATATTTAAGGTCAAAGTTGAAGAAGAAAGACTAAAAAAGTCAATAATGGACAATAAATTTGGGACGGAGGGAGTAATAGTTTTTTGGAATTGTTTAGAAGGCGTATTATGATACTTTCAATTTCAAAATTCTATGCAATAAATAAGATACATGATGATTTTTTTGTCTTCACTTCTACCGTATATTAATGTTTCATTTTCTCAAATGCAGGTTTTTGAGATCGTAAGTTCCAGCTAGAACATGAATAACTTTTCACATGTTCCTCCTGGTTTTAGATTCCACCCAACAGATGAAGAGCTTGTAGATTACTACCTACGGAAAAAGATTGCATCAACAAGAATTGATCTTGATGTTATTAAAGACATTGATCTCTATAGAATTGAGCCATGGGATCTTCAAGGTACTTCAGTTCATCATATACCAAGTTTGAGGTCGTTCCTTAAATTTTCCAATCTAAAACAGTATGTTGATACATTTCTGAGTTATGTAATACGGCCTAACTAAATGTATTACTTATGCCATGGATGCAAAACCTTATAGCACTAATTAAAAATGTATAGAAAGATAACTATTCATGTGCAATTTATGTTATTTAAACAGAATTATGCAAGCTAGGAACCGATGAACAAAATGAGTGGTATTTCTTTAGCCACAAGGATAAAAAGTATCCGACAGGAACTCGAACAAATAGAGCTACAAAAGCCGGCTTCTGGAAAGCAACTGGAAGAGACAAGGGTATATACTCTAAGCATAATCTGGTTGGCATGAGGAAAACATTGGTGTATTACAAAGGTCGAGCTCCGAACGGACAGAAATCAGATTGGATCATGCATGAATATAGACTCGAAACAAATGAAAATGGCGCTACTCAGGCAAGTATTAGCTAGATATCTTTCTATAATGTAGCTAAATATTATTTTTGTTAAATTTATCGAACGTTGTTTCAATAATTAAGCAACTTTCTTAAAATCCAGAATAAAAATGGCACGTGATATAGTACCCTTTTCCTTGTTTTAGGCTAAAAGGAAGCTTTTATTGCACTTTAATATAATCCATATTCATAAGTGAACATGTTTTAGTCCGTTAAAAAACCTTATATCATATAGTTGATTCTTATGGTCCATATATGCCTTGGAAATTAAAAAGTTATTAGAAATTGTTTTATTGATGTGCTCTAATGAAATAGTGGCTTTGTTTGTAACAGGAAGAAGGATGGGTGGTATGCAGGGTTTTCAAGAAACGAATAACAACTGTACGAAGGATGGATGAACATGATTCATTGTGCTGGTTTGATGATCAGGTCTCATTCATGCCAAACTTTGAATCTCCAAGAAGGATAACCCACCCTCACACTTCAAATAGTTCATACCATCATCAATTAACGGCAAAACCCGAACTTGATCAGTTGCATTACAACTTGCCTCATGATCACTCCTTTCTTCAACTTCCTCACTTAGAGTCTCCCAAACTTCAACAGACTTTTCAGCCCTCAAACCACCAGTTGAACATCAACATGCTTTATGGTAAAAACAGCGAACAAGATCTTCAAGTGACTGATTGGCGGGTACTGGACAAGTTTGTTGCTTCTCAGCTTAGTAATGATCAAGATCCTTCCAATCCTCCTCCATCATCTGCTCAAATGGCTGAACACATGAACTTGCTTTTAAGTGATTCTAAGAGTGACGAAATAGCTTCAGAATGTGCCTCCATATCCACCTCTTCTTGCCAGGTTGATCTTTGGAAGTAATTAACTAAGAAACATAAATTGAGCTTACTAATTACATCAACAAGAAAAAGAAAGAAAAGATGCAAGTATATTTGATGACTAGAGTGTAAGTACTAATATCAAAGTGACGTCGAAGCTAGTCCTATAAAATATAAACAAGCTATGGTTGATGTGGTCTTAATTATCAGATTTGTTGGATTGAGCTTTGCAGTTGAGTAGATAACTATGTATGTAATTCATATAACATATCGCCAATGTATGCATGTACGTATTTTGTTTTGTTTTTAATTTGTTAAAGACTAATTAACAATGGAATGGAAGTGTTTAATTGATATATACTTGAATCCTAGATTGCAAGTCAAAAGTTATTTGTTAAACTTGATTTTTGGTTTGGTTCCGGCCGGCCTATTACTAATCATATACTTTGTCTGGTGCATATACTTTCCTATTTATTATCGTCCATTTGCAGCTCCTTGAAGATATTATAGTGTTACACAGATGTTGAAAAACACAACAAATTAAGAAGAGATGGCATCCATGACCAAGCAAAAGTACTGAATAGGAATGTATCGACATATTTACCTAATTTAAAAAGTTAAACTTCCTCGTCGTCTTTAGATTTTTAATTCAAGTTGCACACTTGGTCTTTGGCATGGGATGATAACAATTATATTCTTTGATGTGAACAATATTGTCTACCGCTCTTTTTTCGCTTCAAAAGAGTGTGAGTTCTAGAAATATAACCCACTGATTTTGTATTCAAAAAAGTTTAGTTTAGTTGCAAAGATATTGTCCTTCAAACTATGTATGACAGTCGACTGCTCCCTGAGAAGACGAGGCAACATTCGAACCTTCAGGGTGGGGCATAGGAATAAGTGTTGGAGCATAGCGATAGAGGGCTTCAATTCCAATGGGGTCATTTCTGTCTCTCTGTATACGGAAATGTGGTATGTGCAAACTGATAGATAGAAAGGATAAAGTGAAGGAAAACAAATTTTTTGATAGTTTAAGATGGTAAATTTAGTGGCAAGAGTATTACAATAAAAACTATATCAAACGGGCTAGATTAGGTTATCCTCACAAATCAGATTACAAAGTGCTCATGAAGATTATGAAAGTATCAAACGGTATCAAAATTCCGACCTTAAAAGCTTAATTTGTATATCCACATTCTGATGAAAACAAGGATCATACATTATGATCGAACTGAAATTATACAAGTATGTAAACTAGATGGCAAACAACATAATATCTTTTAGGCATTACCAAACACGCTTTCGTGAAAATGATGCAAACGTTACAAAAGATAGAATATGCACACAAATGTATCATGCATACGGAATTTGACATTCCACTCGTCTAGTTGGATCATGAATCTATTGACTTAAAAATAAATGTCATGAACCAAAAATTGACCTTTCCATTAGCTAGTTGCAAGGTTATTCAGCAAGATGGCATTGTGACCCGAATAATCTTTTATCATTGCTTGTTATTCTATTAGTTAAAAGTTAAAGGACCAAAGTTGTTACTTAGAAACATAATAACTGTTTCGTTAGTTATTTCGGTTGGAACAAAACGAAGGGACGCAATGGTTCATGTTGCAACGTTTCATTCCATATTTATATGTAAACATGTATTCGATTAAAGGTTAATCAATATAGAACAAATTTACTTATTCATTACTTTACAACTTTACTATATCGAAAGATAATTGGGACAACAATTGGCATCAAGAGCAAGGAGTTATACACGAAACGATTTTTGTTTTCTGCATAACACAAAACACAACGAGAAGCCAAAGAAAAAAGACGCAGGAAAAAGGAAGAACACATCGTTCTTTTCTTTAGCGAGGAACAAGTTTTGTTTTTCTTTATCTTCCAAGGAAAACAAATTACAACGATTTGAATAAGGAAACGCGTAGAAAAGATAGTGCACAATCTAAAGTTACGTAGGGGTTGCAAACGTTTAACATCAAACGTTATTGGTGTCGTGGAAGAAGGAGACTTTGTGTAGTAAAGAAAACGAACCGGTTTGGAGAAGAAGAACACAAAGCAAAGCGTTGTTGATAAAGGAAAACGTATACGTAGTATCTAGGATACTTGAGAAGGATTCGTGTGGAGAAGAAGTGTCTATACGACACAAGAACAACAACAACAACGAGAGCAAGAAACAGAAAATCAAGTTTGGTTTTGTTTCGGTGCAACAAAAATCAAAAACGAAGTGACTGTTTTGATTTAACAAAGATTACCAAGGCGTGGTAACAAAGAAACGTGTGTAGGAAGACTTAGAGATTTCAACGAGACCGAGATCAAGTACAACACACAAGAAGGAGACAACGTGTAGCGTGGTATTAGGTTTTGTTTTTTGCTTGTGTCGAATACAAAATAATTTGACAACAACAAAAAAAAAACAAAAAAAAGCCGAAAGCTTTTGTGATTCAAGGAGGAACTTGAACGAGACAAGAAGGCAGTGGAACGTTTTNAAGAAGGAGACAACGTGTAGCGTGGTATTAGGTTTTGTTTTTTGCTTGTGTCGAATACAAAATAATTTGACAACAACAAAAAAAAAACAAAAAAAAGCCGAAAGCTTTTGTGATTCAAGGAGGAACTTGAACGAGACAAGAAGGCAGTGGAACGTTTTTTTTGATTCGTTAGCAAAAAGGAGTAACAAATTTCGACAAAGAAAAGTAGAAAGTAAGCGTGGTGTTGTGTTTGATCCAAATTAAAACGACAACGACAACAACAAGGGAAAACTTGAAGTCGAATTGGTAAAAAAAAAGGGGGAACGAGTCAAAAAAAAAGGAAAAACAAAGTGGGAATAACAACAAACGTTGGTGAACGGTTTTACTAACGAGGCAAAGGAATACAATTCATATTCATAACAACAACGAGATCACAAGTAACAAAAGAAAACTTACCTTTTGATTTCTTTTAAATTATAATAGAATAGTATAGATCTTGTTAGTGTATACTATTAGAAAATCCCGATAACTATTATTGATCCCGTAGTATTAAGAGTGATTATATAATTCCCATATTAGAAAAATACCAGGAAGAATAAAATTCCTTACGCATTAAACGGTGAAGATAATAAATTCCCATAAGATGACTACCGAAGAAACGTCTAACAACAACAACTCGGCAAATATAATTAAACCCTTAACACCTATTGCACAATACCAATGCCCTAAATTAAAAAACACAAATTACACGGTATGGGCTATACAAATAAAGGTTATATTAGAAGCACATGGTTTGTGGGAAGCAATAGATCCTAAGGATAACACAGAAGTAGATGATAAGAAAAACAAGGCAACAATGGCCTTGTTATACCAAGCGTTGACCGAGGATGTAATTTTACATGTAGCAAGTTGTAAGAAGGCCAAGGAATTATGGGATGCGTTAAAGAAAAGACACGTTGGAGAAGAAAAGGTGCAGCAAGCATGGTTACAATCATTGATGATTGGATTTAACTCACTTCAGATGAAGGAAGATGAGATGGTGGATGCATTTGCAGACAAGTTAAACTATGTCCGAAGGCAAAAGAACTAGGGAAACTTAGATGATCACTTATACGTTAGAAAACTATTAGACTCCCACACGCATAGATTCATTCAGATTAGTAGCATCCATAGAACAAAACTAGTATCTAGACGACATTACCCTAGATTGAGACACTGGAAACCTCAAAGCGTTTGAGTAACAAAGAGATAAAACTCCGAAGGAAGGTCAAAGTTTGAAATAGCCAGGAGAATTTATATTTACACATGGTGAATGGTATGTGCTATTTTACAATACTTTTTACCTTAGTTTAAGTGTTAAAAGACAAAACACTAGACGCTATAACGCAAAGATATCGTGTTTTTGGTTTGTGATCGTGCAGGAAGGGATATTGCATAACACGACATAAAGGTCAACCAAAAAAGCCAAAACGAGCACAGAGATGTGAAAAGTGTCAAAGAGCCGAGTCAAAGATGATATCTACTTAAGAAAGCCCAAGACAAATGTACTTCCTCAAAGGCTCGAGAAAATTATGAGACAACTTGTCCTCCACATTGAGCAGAGGTCGCTTGTAACTCTTTTGAAAGACCTCTTTGAAGAAATCAAACTCGAGTCCTCAAGTTACATTAGTGTTACGTTTAATGTTTAAGAACGTTGAGTAGTTTGTAACTTAGTTTTAGTGCAATATCATGAATTGTAAAGGTTCAAGGGCTAAACGTGCAACAATGTCAAACATGTGAAAGCCTTGGCCTATAAATTAACATCACCACCTCATTTAGAAGGTTGGTTAGTTTAGGATTAGTTTTAGGTTGGTCTTAGCTTATTTTGTATTAGGGTAAGTTTTATTTTTATGCAAACTTATTTCTATGTCTTATTTCTAGCTTATTTTTGTTCCTCAATCTTTTTCTTTAATCTTACATCTCTTTTGAGCTTATTTTCATGTCATCTTAGTCTTTTATGAAAGCTTTTATAAGTTTCTACCACCTTTGCATGTGCTTTTCAAATCGAATGAAAATAAAAATGGTTTAGGGCTCATTTTGGTCACGCTAGCTTATTTACATCTTATTTAGGTTCTTAAAATCATTTTCTATAAAGTCTTCCATTGGTTTTTATCGAATTTAATCTTTGATTTCATAAAATAAAAAGTACCAGCGTTTTATAAGATTTTATTGCAAGTTTGGTAAATTTAGTTTAGGGTTTTGCGAGTTACAGAAAATGTTTGCGAGTATGATTAGAATTTATTGCGAGTATGGGATTTCTAGGTACTTTAGCGAGTATGGTGCCCTAGTATTGCGAGTATGAGCTAAGGATTGCGAGTATGGGGGACTTTATTCTGCGAGTATGGGTTTTCTAAAGTGTTGCGAGTATGAAATCTAAGTTGCGAGTATGGATAGGTTAGATAGTTTAGCGAGCATGGTCTCAATAAATAGCGAGTATGAATACCCTGTTTTGCGAGTATGGTTCTTCTAGGTTGTTTTGCGAGTAGGCTTTCATGGATAGCGAGTATGGTTGAGATTTCCTTTATTAATTATGAGTATGGTCTGGTTCCTCACATTTCTAGTTTCATTTTTCTTTCAAGCCGAGTAAGGCTTTTCTTTTCCTCATCGTTTATCGAGTGAGGACTTATTTCTTTATAATCTAAACGTTATGCTGTCGAATTTTCTTAAAATCATTTTAGTACGTTTTCTTATTTGCATCTTACGTCTCTTTATTTCTACTTTTAAACTTTATTAGCTTTCAATGTTTTCAAGTCTTTTAATTTCTTTATCGCTTTACTTTATTTTAAATGAGTCGTGCGTAATCTTTAATCGTGTTTGCTTAGTGATTCAAGTTTGTGAGTTGAGTAAGAGTATTAAACGTTTGTGATTAATAATTGTTAAGATTATTTAGACTTGTGATTTGATTATTCGAAGACCAAAATTCTAGAACGATTAAATCACTTGTCTAGAGTTATTATCTTTTTAAAAGATTAATTGACAACTAATCTCGAGAAAGGAAAATAACTCGTCTCAAACCATTAGCTCGTACTTAATGAACTTATTCGCGTCGCTTTGCAAACATATTGTCTTTTAAATTCATTTACCGTTTTCATCATTTATCGCGCTTTACTTATCTCTTTCTTTAAGTCATTTTATTACATGCAACTCTACTTGCTTACTTATTTTGTGTCACTTTATCGCTTTCCTTTACTTTAATTGCAGTTTAATTTGTCGTTGTAGTATAAACAAACCAAAAATCATCTTTAAAACCTATTCACTTCACATAGCTCACGGTCTTGAGTGACGAGATCAGTTCAACCCTCGTTGGGACAACGATCCGTGGTAAAAGCTTCACCGCTTATTCTGAGTCGATCAGTGAACACTCGGGAAGAGGAAAGAATTTTAGTAAACATAGAGGTAGATCAAACTACTCACGAGGAAACTGGCGAAATAATAAACACAGAAACAACTCACAAGAAAGAAACTCAAATTATAAGGGAAACCCCAATAAGAATACAAATAAGGATTTGAGTAAATTAAGATGCTTTAAGTGTAACAAACTTGGACATTTCATGAGTAAGTGTAGAGTAAAATCAACAGCTCAGGAACAATCGAACCTTATCTTAGAAGATGATGAACCATCACTGTTAATGACTATGCACGAAACCGAACACGAGGAAGTGTTGTTGAATGAAGGCCAAATTCAACCAGGGAAATATGCTTCAAAGGACGAAAGCGTATGGTATTTAGATAATGGTGCAAGTAACCATATGACGGGAACTAAGAGTCATTTTAAGGATATAGATGAAAACATAACAGGACGAGTACGTTTTGGAGATGGATCATATGTACAGATAAAGGGAAAAGGCTCTATATTGTTAGGTTGTAGAAACCAGGAACAAAAGGTAGTATCGGATGTATATTATATACCAAACCTTAAGAGCAACATACTAAGTCTAGGACAACTTACAGAAATAGGTTGTAAAGTCATAATGGACGGAAATAAATTGACTTTGTATGATAAGAGCAGAAGATTGTTGATGAAAGTGGAAAGATCTAAGAATAGACTTTACAGTATTAGACTACAGATAGACACACCTATATGTCTCTTAGCAAACGTAGATAACCAAGCATGGTTATGGCATGCTAGATTAGGTCATCTGAACTTTGACGATATCAACAAGATGACTAGGAAGGGTCTAGTGGATGGAATACCTAGAATAAATCATGCCGGACAGATTTGTGATGCATGTTTATTAGGAAAGCACAGTAGAACACCATTTCCAAACCAAGCTAAATTCAGATCAAAGAACCCGTTGGACTTAATATATGGAGACCTCTGTGGTCCTATTAGTCCAGCAACACACTCAGGCAAGAAACTAATATTCTTGTTAGTAGACGATTGTACACGTTTTATGTGGGCTTACTTTCTGACTTCGAAAGACCAAGCACTAAGTACATTCAAGGAATTTAAGCAAAAGATAGAAATGGAAATGAGACAGAAAGTAAGAATGCTAAGAACAGATAGAGGAGGTGAATTTATATCAAATGAATTCACCAAATATTGTAAAGATAATGGAATAGCAAGACAGTTGACAACACCATATTCACCACAGCAGAATGGAGTAGTGGAGAGAAGAAATAGGACAGTGTTATCAACTACGAGGAGTATGATGAAAGCTATGAAGTTACCCTTAACTTTTTGGACGGAAGCAGTGAAACATGCTATTTACATACTCAATAGGGTACCTACAAGAGCCCTGATAGATAAAACTCCATATGAGGCACTCTACAATAGAAAACCAAATCAAGAAAACCTAAGGATATTCGGATGCACAGCTTATGCAAAGATAACAACACCTCATCTAAAGAAGCTGGATGATAGAAGCATACCAATGATCTACTTAGGAGTAGAGGAAGGATCAAAAGCATGTAGGTTATATGATCCGATAGCAAAGAAGAAACATGTTAGTAGGGATGTTAAGTTTATGGAAACAAAGCCGTGGGATTGGAACAAGAATGAGGAAGATACAAATATACAAGACACTTTTTGGACTAGTTTTGTGATAGAAGGAGTTGACAACGAGAATTCTACACCAGTCAACATAGATATCAATGATAACATTGATAATACGTATCAAGAACCGGACACAATATCATATCCAGTTACACCAATTACACCACCAACATATACTTACCACCCTAACTCCGAAGAAGAAGAGGAAACTACTATTAGTTCCTTAGAGAGCTCAGATGAGAGATATGATCATAGACCAGTACGAGAATTGAGAAGCTTAGCAGAAGTTTACGAAAATGCACAACATGTTGAAGCACCTAGCTTATTCTTCACTGAAGAAGAACCTCGTAATTATAAGGAAGCATCAGCAGATAAGAAATGGATTGAGGCCATGGAAATTGAATTGGATTCAATAAATAGGAATAACACATGGATTCTTACTACATTGCCAGAAAATCAAAAGGCAATTGGACTCAAGTGGGTTTTTAAAACCAAGCGAGATGCACAAGGAAAGATCATACGATATAAGGCACGTTTAGTAGCAAAAGGATATGTACAAGAACAAGGGATAGACTTCGATGAAGTATTTGCCCCAGTTGCTAGGATAGAAACAGTACGGTTAATATTAGCATTAGCAGCATATCATGGTTGGCAAGTTCATCACTTGGATGTAAAATCAGCGTTTTTACATGGAGAGTTAAAGGAAGAAGTCTACGTTACACAACCTGAAGGATTTATACAACCAGGAAATTCAGGAAAAGTGTATAAGCTTATTAAAGCTTTATATGGATTAAGACAAGCACCGAGAGCTTGGAATGTGAAGCTTGATCAAACATTAAAGTCATTAGACTTTAAGAAATGTAATCTCGAACAAGCAGTTTATACAAAGAGAAACAAGAATTCTACAATTATAGTTGGAGTTTATGTAGATGATTTGATAATCACGGGCACTCCAAAGAAGGAAGTAGAATTATTCAAATCCCAAATGGAAGAAAAGTTTGAAATGAGCGACTTAGGATTGTTAGCTTATTACCTTGGGATAGAAGTTACGCAGACAGGAGGAGAGATTACAATCAAGCAAACATGTTATATTAACAAGATCTTGAAGGAAACAAATATGGAAGATAGTAATGATACGAAGATACCAATGGATCCCGGTACTAAGTTGGTCAAGGCGGAAGATGGAAACTCAGTTGACGCAACTTACTACAGAAGCTTAATTGGAAGTCTCAGGTACTTACTACATACGAGACCAGATCTTAGTTATTCAGTCGGACTACTCAGCAGGTGGATGCAAGAACCAAAGGAACATCACTTGAAAGCAATAAAGCAAGTAATCTGATATATTAAAGGAACAAAGGAGCATGGAATAATTTACAAGAAAGAAGGCGGCTGCAAGATTACAGGTTACAGCGACAGTAGTTATGGAATCAACACTGATCAAGGAAAAGGAACTACTGGCATAGTATTTTACTTTGGAGAGTCACCCATTACTTGGAGTACTCAGAAACAACCGACAGTGGCGCTATCATCATGTGAATCAGAATTCATGGCGGCTACTGCAGCAGCATGTCAAGCCTTATGGTTAAAAAGATTACTTAGTGAATTAACTGGAAATGAAGAAAAGAAGATAACGTTGAAGGTAGATAACGTTTCAGCAATAGCACTAGTCAAGAACCCAGTTTTTCATGGAAGAAGTAAACACATCGACATTCGCTATCATTTCATTCGAGAATGCGTAGAGAATGGACACATCAATGTGGAACATGTCAGCGGGGAACTACAAAGAGCAGATATATTAACAAAGGCTCTACCAAGATTGAAGTTCACGACAATGCGACAAATGCTCGGAGTTCAAGATTTAGCAAGAAGCAACGATCAAGATTAAGGAGGAGAATGTGACCCGAATAATCTTTTATCATTGCTTGTTATTATATTAGTTAAAAGTTAAAGGACCAAAGTTGTTAGTTAGAAACATAATAACTGTTTCGTTAGTTATTTCGGTTGGAACAAAACGAAGGGACGCAATGGTTCATGTTGCAACGTTTCATTCCATATTTATATGTAAACATGTATTCGATTAAAGGTTAATCAATATAGAACAAATTTACTTATTCATTACTTTGCAACTTTACTATATCGAAAGATAATTGGGACAACAGGCATGCAATTCAAACTAAAACGAGACCTATACAAGTATATTCTAACCAAATAACAAAAGAACTGAAACAGTGAGAATAGACCCAAAGTAATCCAGACAGGATATAAAAAGGAAATGTTCAGGCAATTAAAGAACTCACCATGCAACTAAATGGGCTTCATTCCATGAAAAAAACTAGGAAATTGACAAAGAATCAAGGTAAAATGTACGGTTCTTTTGACACTGAATCCCATGTAATTTTTTAAAGATATGAGGTTGGATCTTGGTTCTTGAATATTGAGGAAAGAAAGACAGTAACTTGAGTTGAATTGGAGAAGAATGTTTTGTAGTTTTTTGCAAAGTTTTCCTTTAAGCTCACATCAGACATCATTATGAGGCGTGCACTTCTGGCAGCACTGATCATATGAAGTTGTTCATACATATAAATAACACACAAACAGTCAGAAGCTTAAATCATCAAGAATATGTTTTTCCTTGACCTAGTTTGACTTTAAGAATTTAGTTCAGTGGCATAAAGTATTTTTTTAGACCTAGCTAGTCAAATATTATTCGGTTAGTTTCAAAAAGTAGATGTATCGTATATCTTCATTAAAAGTTCATGAGCAACATAGAAATTTTTGTAAACAATTTTCCATTAAAAACGTTGATACTCTCTATTAACGTGCAGTGTCAATGTGATTATGTTGTAAATAATACGACATATGTAGGAATTTAATATTATAAATTTTGGTAAAAGCATGTCATTATTGTTGAAGAAAGAAAGAATTGCACTCTTATGACATTGAATATGCTGACTTGCAGGCCTAGTTTATTAAGTAACTTTGTTTAATGCAACCATCTACACATGGATGATTACATTTGGTTCTAACAGTAAACCTTAAAAACTTTCTCCAATTTTCTTCATTTATTGATTTATAGTGATTATTTTATAGGTGAATACCGAAATCTCAAAATGATCTAGTGACATGGTTGAACATACTGGCTAAATAAACTCAAGGAACTTTTAGTCATTTTAGAAAGTTAAAAGTTCTAAGAATTTATATGGTTTTCCATCAGCGTCTTTCTTTTTTTAACAGCCAAGATATTTCAGTTATAAAAGTAGCCAGAAACTTATATTACGATGCACAAGAAATAAGAAATAAGAAACTTGAGCCTATAACAACGAGCACCCTTAAGAAAAACTATCACTCGAAACTATGCCTAAGCAACTTTCATAAACCCCCACTCAAACACCCACTCTAAACTAAACCAAGAAACTACACTTATACAACTCCAATAAGAGATGAAACTAAGACTTTTTAGTTGACGGGGGCCTCAAATCATTTTAAATGTTAACGATAAATTTTTAGAGATGTTCGTCCATAAATTCTATACTTACCACAAATATTACTTTCGTATTCTGAACAATTTTTTCCTTATATGGGTACTGAATTTTCATTTTTTTTTTTTGGTCTTTTTGATGTACTTTGTGACATTCTTGCCCCTGAACTTTTAATAATATGAGGGGCAAAAACGTCACAAAGTACATCAAAATGACCAAAAAATAAAAATTTAGTGCCCATATAAAAAAAAATTTATTCGGTACACGGAAGTAACATTTGTGACAAGTATGATGCATTTTGAAGAAATTTGCCCTATACAATTATATGAACAAACAAGCCTCGATAACGTTCATACACGCCAAATATAATAACGTATCCCTGGGTCCAAATATTAATAGTAGAAATAGGCTTCAAATAAGAATACATTAAGCTTTTCTATACGTATTATATTAAACAAATAAATATTACATATATAAATCATGTCATGGGAGTCATAGATAGATACAGATAGGTTGGAAAATATGTTGTCCCAATCAAGTGATTATGATGGTCTGCAAAAGCATGAGTCGTCGTATACCCGTATGAACAACAATTTGAGCATATTAAAATAATTGATGATCACTAAAATAAGGACATGTTTACACAATCTTGACCTGATTCAGCTAATAATACACATTTGTACATTACGATTGTATTAGTCTCACTTAGTTGGTAAGGTTAAGGCTTTACGAGGGATAGTTGCCGAATACTATCCCTAGTAATGATAAATGATACTTTTCAAGTTATGATGAGGAAGATTCCACTTAGAGGAGGAGGAAGATTCTAGTGGTTATGGAGTTGGAAGATGAAAAGACAATATACAAGACTAGATAAGAAACAGAATAGAAGAGAAGAGATCAAGAACAACCCCTTTGAAAATGAACAATATTATCTATAGTGAAAGTTCCATCTCTACTACTAATTCACCGAAGAAGAAGAAGAAGAGGAAAGAGTTATTGAATTTGGTGAAAGATCCAAGGATGAGAGTGAAATCATCAAGAGGTTCTATGCAAAACCACCAATGAGGACATGTTCTTAGGTTCTTCCTCTTCTAATAAAGTACTAACAATCGTAATAATTGCTCGTTATCTTGTGTTGCATGCTTTATACTTGCAGTGGTGTTAGTAATGTGAAATTAACAAGATAATTTCTCTCTCTCCTCACACATTTGTCTTTTTTTTTTTACAGAATATTATGTTTTTTGGAAAATCGGAATTCCGCCTATATTCGGCATTTTCAACTATGATCATAATTATAAGCAATGCAATTAATGAGTTCTTTTTTATCAAATGCAAGCTAGGTGAAGAAAATTTATGAGTAGAAAGAAGGCGGAAACTGACAGTGGAAGTAAGCAAAGAAGCAAATCATGTGATTTTCGCAGGAGCATTTTCTGGTTATTTTGAAATATTATATGCTTCTTACAGTTGAACCTAAATGAAATAAAAACCGTTCTAAAATCCAATTAAAAGTTTGGTGACCAAAACCTAAATCATCTGGATTTGTTTAATTGAAAGATGTTGGGAATAGTTTTTGCTAAAACGATTACAACACCTGCTGACATGTACAACAGTTTGCACATAGGTTAAAAAAATTGAAGATATTCATACTAATTAAGGGGTAGATATATTAATTGGTATATTAGTTAATTGATATTTTGATAAGATCATAAACTCATTTTGTTTAATTAGTTTTAATAGTTTTTGATTCGTATGGATAGTTGGATATAACTAAATCGTTTTATTATCAGATTACATACTGATAGATTGAAGTTGATTACCCAGAAGGCCAGAAGATAATCCACTTTATTTATACTAAATAGTAAATACTACACCATTCAAAGTAAATCAAAGGAGGCGTGAAAACAACTTTATTGCATTAGAGGAAACATAACATCAGTAGTAGCAGTACTACATGTTGAAGAAGGAACATCATTATTCTGCATCTTGAAGTCTTTGGTATACATGAACCGAATCTCTTGAATTTGCTTCTCCTTTTTACTGTGTTTTCTTTCATTACAGATAACTGTGCAAGAGAAGCCACCATTAATCTTCTTCAGTGCAGCTTCTATGGCTTGTAGTTTGTAGGTGTTAGATGGTGTTATGTTTTTACGAGCAAGTTTTCCCTTAAGTCCTTGGCCATCATCTTCAAACAACTCTAAAGTCTTCTTAAAGTATTGAAGCAATCCCATCTGAGAATAGTTTCCATGTTTAGTCCACTCATGTTCCCAAAATTTAAAATTTCTCTTCTTTAAATCTGGTCAGTTCTTCTTCAATTCCGAAGTTAAGGTAGCTATCTGCATTAAGAATAATTTCATAGTTAAATTGGAAGGAATCAACATAGTATACAAGTTAGAAAAATATACAAGTCGATCTATAGTATATACATTGCCAGCATTAAACACTTCACTTAATGATGCACCTTCAGGTTTTGGCCATAAACCGTGAATTTTAAATTCTGTTGGCACTGGTTTGATCTGACAAGTGACACCCGATTCTCCACTGCAAACCCCAGGTGGCCATTGCACCGCTGGTATGTAAGACGTCACTTGAGGACTTGGTGGTGGTGCTCGTGGTGATGGTGGTGGTCAGGGGCGGAGCCAGGATTTGTAGTTAAGGGGGGCCGAAGTTCATTATATAACCCGAAAAAATAAAAGTGAATAGAATGGTTTCCAACTTTGGTTTATAGAAATAAATCATCACAAAAACTTACGAATGCATTACTAAACGTAATTTTTTCCTAATATATTTAGTGCTGAAAAAGTATAGTAAACTCAAAATAAGTTTATTATTATTATTATTATTATTATTATCATTATTATTATTATTTTTATTATTATTATTTTGAGTATATAACTAGGGGAGAGCAACAAAGCCGAAACTATCTATGATTTCTTGATTTAGGTTTTGGGTGTTTCAAAAAATATCCGTATTCGGATATCCGAAAACTTGATCATAATTTACTAAAAAGTTGGGTTTATGAAAGAACAGTTTTGGAACTCATATAAAAGTTTTTCAAAAATTATAGATATCTGGATANCAACTAAAAATATTGTCAAAAATGTCTCATTTGATATTTTCACTTCAGTGGCCACTTAGATAGGAGATATTTCATGTCAGTTGTTTTCTTTTTCTTTTATTATAAAAAAAGTCGCTAATTGAGAAAGGCTCGTAGCATATTAAACGTTAAATTATGGGTTAAAACAATGGTATCTTAATACAATCATTGGGCTTACTGAAGGGGGCCTAGCACCCGCTAGCCACCCCCTCCCTCCGCCCATGGTGGTGGTCGTCGTGGTGGTGTTGGTGGTCGTCGTGCTTTTGGTTTTGGAACTGAGCTTAAATAGTTTAGAAAGAGTTAGGAAGTGGAGTGAAAGAATTAAAGTAAACATTTTTCAGAAGAATGGCAAATGCCAATATCAAGACACAATGGAGAATAATTCTCATCTTTGTGTGGATTTTTTGTGTCGTATATCTATCTATGCATATACTATATATAAAAAGTCTCTCTAGTATCTTTCATACAGTTTAATAAAAAGTACTGGCATAATAATTTTCATTTGTACCCTTAGCCATAAAAATAGCAATTTCGTTTTTTAGAATGTTTTACATTTATAATTTTGGGTTATTACACATTAATGCTATTTAATAGGCCGGTATTTTTGGAAGTTTAGTAACTTTTCAACGGTTCAGCCTGTTTTATGTGCACGTGTTGCGAGCTCGCCAATTTGTAAGCCTGTAAGCTTATAGATCTATAACACTAGCATCACTCTCGTTTATTATATGTAAAGAATATTATGTGGAAGCGCATTGTGAAATAATAATTAACCAAGGAATTAGGAATATATGTAGTTGCAAATTATTTTTCCTTTTTGAAATAAAATTTTGAATCTGCCACTGCTCAAAGCAGTAGTTAATCTAACTTTTATGAATTTGAGATTTGCCATGGCTCGTCTCTAGTACTTATAACTCAGGAGCATGAGTTTTTTCTTGTAGTGTTTTCTTTCTAAATAAAAAATCCTACAAGTATAAGCAAAAAATATTTATCCATTACATTAAAAAGGGGTTAAATTGAACTTTTGCTTGAGAGTTTTTTTTTTTCCTTCCTTGTCTTTTTAAGTACCAACTCACTACTTGGTAGCAATAGCTAATAAAAGGTCTATTTGATTTAATTGGTCGTGGGAAAATTTCCAGAGAAATATCAAATACGTAGTATTGATTGGACTAGACTATAGACTGTAGCAAAAGAAAATGTATTCGATGTTTAGATACAGCCTAAAACTAAAATACGTATTATTGATTAGACTAGACTATAGACCATACCAACTCCATATCCACGCTTCAATACTTTAAGAAGACTTTAGAGTTGTTTGAAGATGATGGCCAAGGACTTAAGGGAAAACTTGCTCATAAAAACATAACACCATCTAACACCTACAAACTACAAGCCATAGAAGTTGCACTGAAGAAGATTAATGGTGGCTTCTCTTGGACAGTTATCTGTAATGAAAGAAAACACAGTAAAAAGGAGAAGCAAATTCAAGAGATTCGGTTCAGGTATACCAAAGACTTCAAGATGCAGAATAACGATGTTCCTTCTTCAACATGTGGTACTGCTACTACTGATGTTATGTTTCCTCTAATGCAATAAAGTTGTTTTCACGCCTCCTTTGATTTACATTGAATGGTGTAGTATTTACTATTTAGTATAAATAAAGTGGATTATCTTCTGGCCTTCTGGGTAATCAACTTCAATCTATCAGTATGTAATCTGATAATAAAACGATTTAGTTATATCCAGCTATCCATACGAATCAAAAACTATTAAAACTAATTAAACAAAATGAGTTTCGATCTTACCAAAATATCAATTAACTAATATACCAATTAAAAGATCTACCCCTTAATTAGTATGAATATCTTCAATTTTTTTAACCTATGTGCAAACTGTTGTACATGTCAGCAGGCAAATGACAGTTGTAATCGTTTTAGCAAAAACTATTCCCAACATCTTTCAATTAAACAAATCCAGATGATTTAGGTTTTGGTCACCAAACTTTTAATTGGATTTTAGAACGGTTTTTATTTCATTTAGGTTCAATTGTAAGAAGCATATAATATTTCAAAATAACCAAAAAATGCCCCTGCGAAAATCACATGATTTGCTTCTTTGCTTACTTCCACTGTCAGTTTCCGCCTTCTTTATACTCTAAATTTTCTTCACCTAGCTTGCATTTGATAAAAAAGAACTCACTAATTGCATTGCTCATAATTATGATCATAGTTGAAAATGACGAATATAGGCAGAATTCTGATTTTCCAAAAAACATAATATTCTGTAAAAAAGACAAATGTGTGAGGAGAGAGAGAAATTATCTTGTTAATTTCACATTACTAACACCACTACAAGTATAAAGCGTGCAACACAAGATAACGAGCAATTATTACGGTTGTTAGTACTTTATTAGAAGAGGAAGAACCTAAGAACATGTTCTCATTGGTGGTTTTGCATGTTACCTCTTGATTTTTTCACTCTCACCCTTGGATCTTTCACCAAATTCAATAACTCTTTCCTCTTCTTCTTCTTCGGTGAATTAGTAGTAGATATGGAACTTTCACTATAGATAATACTGTTCATTTTCAAAGGGGTTGTTCTTGATCTCTTCTCTTCTATTCTATTTCTTATCTAGTCTTGTATATTGTTTTTGATCTCTTCTCTTCTATTCTATTTCTTATCTAGTCTTGTAAAAAAAGTCAAAGATTCTAGTGGTTATGGAGAAGAAGAGGAGGAAGATTCCACTTGAATCGATTGATTATCACTACTACTAACCTCCCTTTATATACTAGGGAGATACACTATTAGTAGTTACGAGAAAATAGTGATATCTAAACTAGAAGCAAACTCAAAATAAGGTGCACGTGCATTTGTGTGGCTAGGATTGCTTTACTGTACTGACAACTTTGGTACATGCATGTTTCCCTGCTATCGATGAGTCCTTATCTTCCCAATGGATTTTCCCGTTTTGCATTATCTCAAATTACTCCCGCCTAAGTGTGTCTGAGAACTTCAGCTGGATCCTTCATCATACTTGGCAAGTATCTTTAAGTAGTTGG
>LBNU01020066.1:1440-14078 GCA_014162995.1 Artemisia annua | reverse complement strand
AATATGAAAGATGAAAGAGCAAGAGTTTTCTTAAGATATGAAATTAACCAACATTTTACAATGAAGAGTTGATGTCCTATTTATAGGAAAAGAGTAGGGCAACATTCCCTTCTTCCCTATCTCACTATGTCGTGGGCTTTAAGGCCCATTGGACATCTTATTAGACTTAAACATTAAACCATACGAGTAACTAAATAATGTAGCTAATTATGATAATTCTAGCAACCTATTACATTGACTGAAATGACCGAGACTTGACTGAATAGTTGAAAACTATGATCCTAACACATACGACGTATGTGCTCTCATCATGATTTTATTTTCCATGTATTGAAGACCATATGCCATATGTCAAATCCAATAATACGCCGTATGAAGTGATTCTAGAAGATTTGTGTATGATATTATAGAGGCATATAGCGTATGACCATTTAGTTGCATACTCTGTATTAATGGACGAGCCCAAGCCCTTTAGAGCCTATAAATACATACCCATTCCACACATTTGAGAGAGTTTTGAAGTCCTGAAATTAGGAGATACCCTAAATTCGTTTTAGGAGGCTAGATAAGAAAAGACACCAAGAGTGAAGGTTTTATATTCATAAAGATTTGATTATCAGTTTTTCATTATGCTTTTGATTATCTTGTCTACTATGAATAATCTTTGCTTATCATTTGTTATGGAAGGCTAAGCCTTTTGTGCTTGGCTTGTTTTGAACCTTTTTGATTTAATGATAAAAGTTCTTTAGTTTATTCTATATGTTGTTTGGATGATTTATGTGTTGTTATAGACTTACACCGTCGCCTAGACCATGGCTACATGTCGATTATACTTTTTTAGTAAACGATAACCAAGTGAAAGACACCTATATGGATCATTAAGCTACTTAAAAAGTAGGATAGTGGTGGACGTGATACACCGATAACCAAGGGCGTACACCAGGTTAAAAATGGGAGACAATAAGGTTTAAGATTTAGTAGCGACATTGGCGATTGATCGATAACCAAGGGTTTTTACCCTTTGTCAAGAAATATAGGGATCCTGCCGGCATGGTACTCCGTTTCCAGCAAGTTCGTGAAGGTCCAACAATTTTCAAGGGGATGTTATACGTACCAATTTGACAGTACTTAGGGTGTGGCACCCACACAAAAACATAGGTTATGTTAAAACAAATAATGTCTAAAAATGTTATCATATATTTCGTATCCTCTACGTTTTGATAATAACAAAACATAAAAAGATTCTATGTAAAAGTTAACGTAAACAAAATTTTTATTCTTAAAATTCATCTCGACACCAAATCACTGAAGGTATGAATAATGAACATCAAACCTTGTGAATGATCAAAGAAATAGTTTTTATACAAATGTGACATAAACATTTTATACAAAATTAATTAGACAAAGTATTTTCTAATTATTATAAAATGTTTTTTTCAAAAAATATTTGAATTTTAAAGTGCATTTTCCCCAAGAAAACAATCACCTTCACCAGATTTTAACTTCCCCACTAAAAGACAAAAAGAGAGCATGCACGGTACCATTAATTACAGATACCACCCGTTTGAAGCCCAGTTTTTTTGTCCAATAAATAGTGGATCATTTCTCATATTTTATTCACCTCTTTGCACTGATTTTTTCTGTAATTATTTCCACACATCTTAGCTTCATTTCTTTGACCATAAACTTGTTTGAATTCATTCAAAAGTGATTCAAACATTCTTTCATTCCAAGTGCAAGAGAAGAACACTTTTATTCATCAAGATAACAAAGTGTCTTAGTATAGTTAGTGCATTAGTAACATTAGTCACTTCCTTGCTGTATTTTAGCATACATCAAGTCTATCATCATTAATCTTGTATAATTTTGAGATCAGTTAGACTGAGTTAATCGTGTAGATCTTGAATATTATGTAGGTTGTAAGGTAATCGGGTAGATCGTGTATAGATCGGGTAGATCATGTAGCTTGTGTAGTTTGTGTGAAGATTGGGTAGATCATGTTGAGATTAGTTCTAGCTAGATTAGAACTCGACATTTAGCTTAGTGTCGGAAATGGGTATAAGCGATGTGTACGATTTTCTCCGCCTAAAGGGAGCTTCTTGACATCGTGAAGTGAACTTTCGAGTTGGGTACTCAAGGAGTGGAGTAGGGCGAATAAGAGCTTCGTTACTGGGACACTATAAATCACGGTGTCATCTTTCTAACTCTTTACCATTATCAAGCATTCTTTATTTTGTAGTTATTATAGTTATTGTTTATTGTCTTGAGTATTCATATTGTTGTTAATTGATTTCACGTAAACTCGGATCTAGAGTTTTTGAAAACATAATTTTAAAATGATAAATCGGTAAACCTATTCAACCCCACTTCTAGTTTTCGACAAAAGGTATCAGAGCTACGTTAACCAAGAATTTTATATTGTATTTTAAAACTTGAATCGATTTATCGATTCCGACAAATATCTAGAAGGGCAATCTATGCAAAGACCACAATTTTTTTGAAAACGATGATTTTGTTTATTGGAAAAGTAGATTCGAAATTTATGTGAAATCAAAAGATCTAGATCTTTGGCAAGTCATTACTTCGAGTGATTTTAAACCTATTGAAAGAAATCCGGAAACTAAAAAGGAAGAAATAGTTCCTTATGAAAAACAAATTGATGAACTTAAAAAGAAATTTGACAAAAATAATGAAGCTAAAATGGTTATTTACAATGCTTTGCCAAAGAAATAATTTGAAAAAAAATTTATGTGTGAAACGGCAAAAGAAATTTGGAAACTTTACTTGTCACCCATCAAGGTAATAGTCAAGTCAAAGATAACAAGATCGATCTTCTTGTGCAACAATATGAACAATTTACTATTCCCAAATATGAGTCTATAGATAGTGCATTTTGCTAGATTTAACACTATTATTACTAGTCTAAAAGCTCTTGATGAAGGTTATTCTATCAAGAATTACATTAGGAAGTTTCTTAAGGCTCTACATCCTAAATGGAGAGCAAAAGTTATCGCAATCGAAGAATCAAAGAATTTGACGTCACTTTCACTTGATGAACTTATCGGTAACCTAAAAGTTCACAAAGTGATAATGAAGAAAGACTTGGAAATAGTTAGAAGCAAAGGAGAGAGGGTCAGATCTCTTGCCTTGAAAGCTAAGAAGGAGTCTAGTGATGATGAAGATTCGATGTCCGAAAGTGAAAACGAAGAATATGCAATGGCAGCTAGGAACTTTAAAAAGTTCTTTAGGAGAAGAGGTAGATAAGTTAGACAACCACGGGATGAAAAGAAGTCATTCCAAAAGAACCGGGATGACAAGAAAGGTAAAGGAGATAGGAAATGCTTTAGATGCGGAGATCCGAATCATCTTATTGGGGAAGGTCTGAAGCCACCGAGAACCAAGAACCAAAGGGTGTTTATCGGAAGTTCTTCGAGTGATAGCGTTGAGGAAGATGAAGAGAAGCCAATGACAAAAGATATCTTATGGCTCATGCTTCAAACGAGGTACATTCTGATTCCTCTTATTATAGTGATGATGCTTCTTTAATAGATAATGATACATTGAAAAATGAATATAATAGACTATGTGAAGCTAGCATAAGAATGATAACAAAAAATAAAGCTTTAGAAAAATGCTAAAACTAGATTAGAAAAAGAATTTTTCGAGTTAAAAGAAAGAGTCAAAAAGTTTGAGAAAAACAAGGAAATAGATGTCAAATGTAAGACATCTGATCATTTGAAAATGAAAAACTTATAGAGGAAACAACTAGGTTCGATAAACTTCAAAGAGTACTAATTCATTAAAATAAATGTTAAGTATTCAAAAGTACTTTGGTGATAAAACGGGATTATGTTTTAATCTAAATGAAGCGCCAACAAACAATTCATGTTAGGAATACGATTATTCATATTAAAGACTCGGTCACCCCGAGTATAGTTTAGCATTATGTAGCTCGTAGTAGTTATCATATTAGTTAGTACGTAGTTAAATATTAGTTAGTATTTGTGGAGTCGGGTCGAGTCTTTACTCACTGTCAGCTCGATCCACAGCCCGACTAGGGGCGTTTATTAAGTTATGTATAAATAGCCCTCTCCACCCAAGGAGAGGGTTGGACCTTCACTTCATTTCAAGCTAATACCTTCTTAATTTCTCTCAAGGTTCCATCCAATCCTTTCTCACTCTAACATCTCTTTACATTTCATCCTATATTCGATCCGTATAATACAATCCAAACGTGTTTATCACTTTAAGTATATTACAAATGGTATCAAGAGCCATGGTTACATCCTAGGGAGTGTGTACACACGGATTTTGTAGCTTGGTTTTTGTAGTTAGAATATGGTTTGAATGTTTCTAGTGGTTTTCCTCTTAGTTTGATCTCGTTTGTTGGTTTTTGTTGTAATTTTCTTGTACTTTCTTGTTTAGAAGTGTTGTAGGCATCTTGTTTAGTTGTTGGTTAAGTTGTTTCATCAGTTTCGTGGACATTGGAGGCATTTCGGGTTGACACTCTTACTAGCGAGTTGACATTCGAAGATTGTTTCATAGTAGAGAGTTGACAGATTTTGTAGCGAATTGGGAGTAGCTGGTTGGCGGTTTGCTATTTTTGGGACAAAAAGATAAACCGCTAGATAGCGACATTTTTGTCTTACTATTCCAGCGAGTTGTCAGACTTGTCATCTTGTGAATCTAGCGAGTTGGCACGTTAGCGAGTTAGTAGATCATATCGAGTTGTAGCTAGCGAGTAGTGGTTAGCGAGTTATCAGAGTACCCAGCGAGTTGAGCTCTAGCGAGTTACCTGAGTTTAGCGATTTGCCGGATTTAGAGACTTGCCTTAGGAGTTTGCCAGTATTAGCGAGTTGCCAATTTGAGAATCCAGCGTGTTGCATACTTGGTATTCTAGCGAGTTGACAGAACTTGTAACTTGTAATTCTAGCGAGTTGCACTGAAGATTCTAGCGAGTTGATCTATTATTATTCTAGCAAGTTAGGTACTTGTGGCTTGTGATTTTCATCCTAGCGAGTTACTCATATTCAAGTTTAACTTATCTTTCGGTTTCTCTAGTTGACTTTAGTAAAATCCCGAGAAAGAATCGATTTCTCGGTTTAATTCACGAGAGTTGTAAAATCCCGTTTAGATTGTAACATGGCAACTACGGCTTCAACAGATGACATTCAAGCTGCCGGGTCCGATACCCGACCTCCAATGCTCGACAAAACTGATTATGAATCATGGTCTCAACGAATTCGACTTTACTATCAAGGCAAGGAGAATGGTGAAAACATTCTGAGATCAATTGATGAAGGTCCGTTTCAAATGGGTACCACAAGAGATGTTCTCTCCACCAGTCAAGATGGATCTATCACCTACAGAATTGACAGACCACGTACCTACAATGATCTTAACAAAGATGAAAAGAAGCGCTATGATGCAGATATTCGAGCTTCCAACATTGTGATACAAGGGTTACCCAAGGATATTTACAAGCTCATTAACTTCAACACAGAAGCCAAAGCTGTTTGGGATAATGTCAAAATGCTTCTAGCTGGTTCAGAACTTACCAAAGAAGATCATGAGTCTCAGTTGTATGATGAGTTTGAGCATTTCAAGATGAACCCTGGTGAAAACATCACATATTACTATGTCAAATTTCATAAGCTTGTGAATGACATGAGGATGATCCGAATGACAATGCCTAACATTCAACTCAACTCAAAGTTTGTTAACAACATGTCACCTGAATGGGATCGATTTGTCACAGCTGTTAAGCTCAACAAGGGACTCAGAAACACCAACTATGAACAACTCTATGCTTACTTGCAACAACATGAAAAGCATGCTGTGTATGACCGTCAATTGAGAGAAAAGCTCATTCCAACAACAACGAATGATCCTCTTGCATTCATTTCCAGTGTTCAGACACTCAACCAACCCCAACTTGATCAAATCAGTCTCCCTCCTACACAAGCAACATAGAACCATTCACCCGTTGGTCAGTCATCCATTCAAGCAACAACTGTCAAACCCACTCAACCGAATTCAGGGTATTCTCACACTGATATGATGATTGACAATCTCTCCAACCAAGTGTCATTAGTTGTTCAACAATTCAGAGCAACACTACCTCAAACCAACAACCAACTCAGAACCTCATCTAACCCTCGTAATATGGCTGTTGTGGAAGATGGACGCGTTGTAGTTCAAGGAAGGCTGTCAACCAAAGGAATGGAGTCCGGGGTTATGCTCAGAATAGAATGGGGAATGCTAATCAGGGACAGGGAAGACAACCCAAATGCTATAACTGTGGTGGGTTAGGTCATATTGCAAGGAACTGCACTCAACCAAAACGTCCTCAGAATTCTAACTACTTCAAGGATAAGATGTTACTGATGCAAGCACAAGAGAATGGAGTGCCACTGGATGAAGAGCAGCTGTTGTTTCTAGCAGGAGATAAAGGAAACACATTTGATGCCGATGTGGATGATCAAACAATTTAGGATTTAGCTCTCAACGATAAAAACATCTTCCAGGCAGAAGATTGTGATGCTTTCGATCCTGATGTTGATGATGAACCCACTGCACAAATCATCTTCATGTCAAATTTGTCGTCTGCAGCCTCATCACCGCAACAATCCGGTCCCTCCAACTCATCCATCATATCTGAGGTACTAAAGTTGTATGATACATGCATAAGAAGTGATGAACCAAAGATTCTCAACGAAATACATCAAACTAATGTTGCCATGCCAGATGATGTTGAATTGGAAAACAACAATCTTACCCCAATTGAGCAACATGTAGATCACAACAAAGAATCTGATGTATCTAGCAGAGCATCTTCAGTTGTATGTGATGATAATGTGATGCATGAACAAAAGATTCCTAACGAAGTACAACAAACAAACGTTGTGGAATCAGATACTTCTGATATGGGAAATAGCAATGTTATTCCATATGAACAATATATGAGACACAACGTCGAGTCTGTTGTACCAAGTGATGAATCCTCTGTTGATAATAATGTGTGTGAATTGGATGAATACACTTCGGTTGTACCTGATGATACCTTGACTACTAGGATTAATATTCTTAAAGATCAAATGACTATTTATCAGCAACGTGCAAAATTTGAGCTAACCAAACGTGAACAGAAATGGATTGGCAGATGTGTACATATATAACTGAAAGTAACTTAAAGGAAGAAGCATTAAAGAGGGAGATAAATTTTTCACAAAATCAAATTGATCAAATTGTTAAACAAAAACAGAAGATTCAGGAAAGTGTAACTGCACTAAAACTTGATTTTCAAAATAAAGAATCTAAACTCTTAAATGACTTTTCCAATCTTAAGGCGTTGAAGAACAAGCTTGAAAATAAGTTGTACACACAAGGCCAAACCATTCAAACTGCTCAAATGATACAAAAGCACATTAAGTTACGAGATGAACATAGCAATAAGGATTTAGGTGTGCCTAAAACTAACTTTCTTAGGAGCGTTAGTGTCACTCAACCTGCCTTGTACGATGATAATGTGATGTTTAAACCTAATCATGCCCCCTCTGATTTGTCAACTAATGAGGAGATTGATGAGATAGAATCTGTCAATAGAGAGAGATTAGAGAATAAAATGAAGGATCTCAAGTGCATTAAAAAACGTGTCAACATCAAACCTCACAATTACTATGAACAAAATCGATTGACAGTTTTTGCACCCCAAACTAAGCTAACACCAGAGCAAATATTTTGGTCCTTAGACATTGAGAAAATGAAAGCTGGAGAACTTAAGGCCAAAACTCCTCAAAAGGTTGCTACCCCAACAGTGTATCCTCCCAATACACCGATGCACCTAGTTCAGTTAGCGCTTCCCACTCAATGTAAAACTCTTATTAGCATCTACGTTCTTTGTCAAATGTTTGCTGATTTTGATAAAACATGTAAAAAGAGAATTACACCAACGGGGATAACTGAGGGTGAAAGGAGTTTTGATCTAACGAAAGAGTGTTACTTAACTGAAGTTATCCCATTTTTTAAACTCATCAAAGAACACTTTGAGGGCACGCAAAAGTCCCTTGAAGTTGAAGTAAAAGAAATGAAAGAAGTGTTTAAAAATGTGGAAAATGAGGGAAAACAAATTGCTATAGATCTTCAATATAGTGAAATTGCAAGGAAGAATGCTCTTATCATGAATGATACTTTGATTGCTAAATGCATTGCACAAGATGTTTTTTATAGTGCTACTGATTCTTCATTAACTGCTTGTCAATTTCATGAAATGTCTGTTGCATTAAATGTTCTCTAGAATCGTGTTGTTGAGCTTGAGGGGGAGAATTTAAAACTGCATGGAAAAATTCAAAACGATGATCATGAAAACATGGTCAGGCATTTTTCGAAACTAGAAGTTGATAATCCTGATTTGCAATTAAAATATCAACATTTAGAAGAAAGAATTAAAATCACAAATGCCAAAACATACTTGGATGCTCCTGAATTTTATGCATATTTCGAATTAGCCGAACGAGATGAAAAAATTCAAGCTCACACTAACACGATTCGAAAATTGAGGGCCCAAATTGCCCAATTGAAGTCTAATAAGAGGGATGTGATCGAATCCCAAAAACCACCGTCTGTAGATTCTCAGAATTTTCAAATTCAAAACATCATCAACCAACTCAAACATTAAAATGATTGTTTTCAAGCTGAAAATTCAAAGGTTAAACAACATTACAAAGAGTTATATGATTCGATCAAGATCACCCGTGACAAAACCAATGAAAAAATAACTTCTTTGTTAAATGAAATTGAGAATCTAAAGACTCAGATGAAAGGGAAAATGCCTGCTGCTGCATGTGATGATGTTTTCTCCAAGGTCTGTAAATGTAAAAAATATGCATGTGATTCCGTGAACATTCCGCTTCCCGTTGGGAATAATGAGTTAGTCCATAGTGATTACCTTAGACATCTTAAGGATTGTAACACCCCCAACTCAAATATGGCAGCTATCGTGCTGGGGGTATTACGCAAATAGAAACCAAGCACATTTATAGCTAACGACCACGACTCAGGACGTTTATAAATGTGACCAAACATATCATTCGAATTACAAACCATTTAGAGTACAAGGACTCTTAAGTCAAAGTAGCAGCGGAAAAAGTAAATAGAGTTTGCAGCGGAAAATAGACAAAGTTTAGCAGCGGAAATAGTAAAAGACACAAAAAGGTTTTACGAATGACATGCAAAATAAGGTAGTGAAAGTAGTTAAGCTGCCTTGACAGAATCGCCTTCCCAGCCTTAGCCACTCCTCCACGCCCAAAACGTCACATGCCAAAGCTAAGCATTATTATCATTAATACCTGAAAATACATGCTTAAAAAGTCAACACAAAGGTTGAGTGTAATCCATAGGTTTAAAATATAAAGTTGAGCACAAGGTTTAATCATAAGATATGAGCAACATATGCTAATATCGGGTAATCAAGATAACAACCAATGTATAGAGGCATCCCTGTGCATATAACATTGTTGATGATGCTAAGCTCATGACACGCAAACGTTAACCACAATCATAATATCAATATAACCGCGGAATTTCATAGTATAACAATGCCCTCAAGGTCGAGCACTTGCCATTTACTCGACAAATCGAATATAGTACACCACAATTTGCCTATCTAGCAAAAGGAGTGGGAGGGTCAATTCCTATAGCGCTATATCCCTATATTCGCGTTCACTCGCAAGTGATTAATGGTTCATGATCTGAGGGTCTTGCATAGGCAAGGCAGAGCTACTTAGCACATCGTCAGGAAAGCATACCAATCAGGAAAGCATACCAAAAATACTTGTGCTCAGAAAACATTTAAAGCATGTATCTCACCCCATGGGTTTATAAACATTTAAAAGATAAAAAGTGGGGCTATGAATCACACCTTAACAACAGCAGGTAACGAGATATATATGTCAACCAAACAAATACGCCTCACAGCAGACAATCCTCAGCACAACCTAATCATATAAATATCATAACTCAGCAATAGTACTCGAATACTTTAATAGTTAATGCTTGAATGAAGTTTTATAAAAGATGATGGCGTTTGAAAGAAAACATTTTCCAAAAGTAGTCTCGTGTGGAAGAAAGATAGAAAAGAACAAGTCGGCGAACCTTAAAACATATGAGAAAACAACAAAGACTCGAAGAATACTCGTCAAAAGAAAGGAAGAACAGAAAAGAATAAAAGACACGAATAGATAAAGACAACAATTCCTAATAGTCTCGGTATTACCCATTTCCCAAAATATATTAAGATTATATTTGATAAAGTATAGTAAAGATAATAATTAATTTTAGTAAATTTCGGCATGACCTGCCCGTTTATAAAGCATTTCCCGAGTCATCGACTCTTTTAAATACAAATAACGTTAATAATAATATAAGTGTAGATATTAATATGATTGGATATATCATTCACGTTGTCCATTAGTTGTTCAGGTTTATCGACCATTTCGTATAGTTCGGGTTCCAGGTACGTTAAGATCTTTAAGGGCCTAACGTACCCTACCGTCTCGTGTACCAAAGGGTCCATAAGTCCAAATAACCATAGCCGCAAATCCAATACGTCCAATACAAGTTCACAAGTCATATCACAAGTCTCAAATGCGGATACCAAGTCCGTCATCCAAATCAAATTAACTTTAACAATTTACATTTTAAATTTCATATTTATTATTCCGTATTAATATTTACCGTTTAACCGTTTAAAACTAATAATAATAATAATAATAATAATAATAATAATAATAATAATAATAATAATAATAATAATAATAATAATAATAATAATAATAATAATAATAATAATAATAATAATAATAATAATAATAATAATAATAATAATAATAATAATAATAATGTTAATAATAATAATAATAACCATCCGAGACCAAATCCCATATCCGTATCACAACTTCAATCCCATAACTTCGCCTCAACCAAATTACCAAACCAAAACCTTAGTCCTAAACCTATTCGGCTAATCCCATAAACCAATACCAAAATACATTTCGCATATCACCTTCGGCTACCCAAATCACAACCAAACTAAATAATCAAACAACCAAAGTTACCATAAACAATAACAACAACAATATTTAACCTCCCACCACCACCACCATGGCTCGGTGGTGGTGGCGTGGGCTGCCGAGACATCAAACAACCAAACGGACCCTTAAAATCACTCAAACAACCAAAATATATACTCCCTTTCGTCACCAAACTCAACCAAAACATCCAAATAACAAAACCCTCACCGAGTCACCGAGTTGACTCGGTGAGTTGACCGAGTCGCGACCCATACGAGACCAAAATGAGAAACCACACNCCTTAAAATCACTCAAACAACCAAAATATATACTCCCTTTCGTCACCAAACTCAACCAAAACATCCAAATAACAAAACCCTCACCGAGTCACCGAGTTGACTCGGTGAGTTGACCGAGTCGCGACCCATACGAGACCAAAATGAGAAACCACACGAGTTTTGTTACTAAAACCATTAATAAACATGTTTTTATAAAAGAAAACATAAATAAATCGGATTAAATCAAAATATATAATTAGGGTTTTGTTTAAAACACGTTTTTATTAATAAAACTTGATTAAAAGTGGTGGGGGATGCTCGGTTACCAAAGAACTCGACGGGACAATAACGGCGGCGAGTGGTGGTGGAGTTCGAACAAAGAAAACGGAATAGGGGGCGCGTGGGTTTGTTTGAAGGGAAACGGGTTGCGGGGATGAGTCGGGGGTGTCCCGATCTATCAAAATAGGTAGGTGGTGTAATTGGTGGTTGCCGGAAAATATTCCAGTGGCCGGAATTATAGCCGGCAGTGGGGTGGGGTGACCGGCGTGAGGGAGAGAGAAGAAAGAAAGAGAGAGAAAGGTGGGTGAGTGTGTGTTTTGTGTTTGTAAAAATGAAATTATTATTATTAGGTGGGTATTTATAGGGTAAAAGGTTTAGGGTAAGTTTGTTATTAAATAAAGTGTAGGGTAAATTGTGAAAATAAACTCAAGGGACTACTCTCGCCAATATAGTAAACTTCTCGTAAAAACGGTTCAGGGCTCAAACGACATAGCAAACGGACTCGAAAAATTACGAAACTTGCGCCATTGTTCACGAAATAGTTTTTCCCATAAAATCAAGCATAAACTTCAGAGTTTTTCTCAAACTCAAAATAAATCGAATAATTTGGCAAATGAAACAAATTCGAGTATCCTAGGTTGTGCTGAGTAAATCAAGGAATAAATTCTCGTTCCTAATATATCTCACGCTTCTCAAATCCAATTTAACATGCATTAAAAGTTTTAAAAGTGGTTCAGGCACGAAAATAGAAGTTTGGCTAAAAATGGGTTTTAGGAAAAGTACCAGGTGTTACATAACATAAATCATATTTAGAAATCCGTCCCGGATTTAGTTTAGGTCACCAGTCTCGGTGTTGAAGAGATTTGGGTACTTGCGTTTAAATTCATCCTCGCGTTCCCAAGTGTACTCAGGTCCTCTCTTGGAATTCCAACGAACTTTCACAAGAGGAATACGACTCTTCTTCAATCGCTTAATCTCGCGATCCATAATCTCAACAGGTTGTTCAACAAAA
>LBNU01020065.1:5793-39243 GCA_014162995.1 Artemisia annua | reverse complement strand
TATCTAAAATCTTTCCTGTGGGAATCCACCTAAGACCAATCGCTTTGAAAATCCTGCCCATGGGTACCCACCTAACATTAGATCTAGGAGATGTTTTCCTCTTAGGTGCAGTGGAATGAAGTGTGGGAGCATCACTTAGTTGAGAAAACCTATGTCCTATATTGATCCACTTCTTAGATTTCTGATTTATGGCTTTTGGTTCAACGGGTTTGTTTTTCTTAGTCAATTGAGCCTTTGCAAGTGAATTTCCCTTTGGAAGATATTTTAAAGAACCAACAACATGATTATTAACGCAACTACTCTTAGATGCTAGCCAATTCCTATTAGTTTGTTGAGTACTCTTAGGTTTTGGTTTGCTACTACTAGCAGTGTTTTGCAATACAGTGGAAGGCATCACATGAGGTTTTGAACCTAGAATTCCATCTTTTTGAAGCAACGCAATTTTCCTAGCTTTTTCTATATCATAGTTCTTGTTCATGTCATTAATGTCATAGGACTCTTTACTTTTAATGCTCGGCTTAGACATTGTTTTCGAACTAATCCTAGATGAGCCAGGTATAATCACGTGTTGAGGTTTAGCATACACAGATGCATTTTCCTTAGGCCAGGAGTGTGGAGTGACTGGTTTTGTCAAATGATTTATCTAAACACTTTGGGGGACAAACCGAGATTTTGAAGATTTGGGTCATTCAGATTTAAATGCAGTTGGTTGTCTAACCANTATCATATAGGCGTCGTTCACTTAGGCTAGTCTATATACGTGAGGATTAACCAACCCACAACAGGAAATTATAAATACTTCACATTACATTAGCACATGACAATTCGGCAACTTAGTAAGAGATAACTAGGGAGTGGGGAATTCTAAGTAAATACGCTTTTCCTCATATAAGAAGTTCGCCAGCACTTTAGTTTTCTTGTCATTTACTTTTATCGTATTTAGTTTAGTTTTTAGTTTCAATTAGTAGTTTTAAACCAACCTCTCTCAAAACCCCCCAGGATTTTACTTGCTTTCAATAAAATATAAAAATACCAAAACTAATCTTAACCTTTTGACTAAATTTGACATACACTTCAAACCTACCTCACTATTCCCCTAGAGAACAATCAATCCTCCCAGTCTTGCATATACTACACTACAACGATTAGGTACTTTGCCTAGGAGGATTGTAAAACTTCGGTGTTGTGTTTTATATGTTATATATATATATAAACACCAACACTTGGCTCGAGAGATGCGCTCTACAATGGAGGAAAGCCAAAAAAATTACGCGATAAACAATCACATAAAACTCTTCAATGAAATTTTATGGAGCATCTTAGGCAATAACATCAACAACAAAATTCGTTTCTTAATAATTTTATGTATTTTTATACTTTCATTTTTTTTTATTTTTTTATTTTTATTTTATTTTTGGGTATCGTTATTTGTATTGTTATTTGAATGAATGAAAAATTAGTTGGTTTGAAAAATGAAAAATAAAATAAAATGATGAGTCTCAAAATGGGTGTTTTGGCTTGAGTGATGAATAAGGGGGTATTTTTGTGTGTGAATATGAAAAGGTGCAACGCTAAGATGGCAGTGATGTGACACAATGGCTTGAGCCATGCTACCCATTGCTCTATGCTAATCATCTGTTACATTGGCTTTTAGTCTTCATCTCAAACTAGGGGTGTTCAATGTTTGGTTTGACACTAAACAAATCGAAAAATAAAGCGGACCAAAACCGAATAAAACCGGACCGGAATTTTTAATTGATGTATGGTTTGGTTTGAAACTGAATCGAAGTATATAATTGGTGTTTGGTTTGGTTTTGGGTTTGACAAATATATAACCAAACCAAACAGAAAAAACAGAATATCTCTATTCACATAAAAAAAATTAATTATATACATAGAGATTTTCTATCTTTATCTTTCCAATTAACAATCTTAATAATTTAAAATCTTTTAAACTAATCACTCCTCAAATCAAGCATCGCCTTTTTAAAAAGGAAAACAACATCAAACGCAAACATTAGGGAAAATGATTTGAAGTTGCAACTGGGTTTGGATGCTTGAAGATGAAATATTCAATCTAATAAGACTTCTAAAGACTTTTGTCAAATAATATTTTATCGCTTTCATTTACTTCCTTTAAACTCTGAAGCATTTTGGTTTCTTAAACGTTTGTTTTGTTGATTTCCTTGAGTACTTTGCGAGACCTTTTGATTTGTTAATTTTATTTAAACATTTATTTCTTCTAAATTATATTTTGAAGTTTACTTGAAGTTGGTTTTCTTGGTTTTAACCGAAACCAAACAGAATTCTAATTTGGTGTATGGTTTGGTTTTATCCGTTTTATAATTGGTTTGGTTTGGTTTTAGTTTTGACTTTGAAAATTTTCGAACCGATGAACCCTAACCATAAAACCCACAAACCCGAAACCCGAACCGATAAACACCCCTATCTCAAACACCATAAGCTATTTTCACTACTAGATTTTCAAAAAGTAAAATACATTGGTCTTATACAAAAGAAAGAAAATTAATATAACTTTTCTACAACTAAATACACCCTTAGTATTTGTTGATGGTCTTATACTAATTTTTTGCATCGGGGATACGTACTTTTTTTTGGGTTTCAATTTCAAACAGTGATATGTTATTATCCTAGTTGCTAAAAATGATTATGTGGTAGTATATCTATATACTTGGAACACATATCATTAGGCAACAATAAACTTCAAATATGAATCTCGAACGCAACATAGAAGCTGAACACTCCACACACCATTTTGCCCCTTCCATTTTCATGTATTTGTAAAACAAACATGAATGGCCAAGCAATCCATAGAAACAAGTAATAACCTAAGTTGAACTCCACACACCTCTTTAGTTTTACCATTCCATTTTCGTTAGGCATTTTGGATCATTCATATAGTTTTGTTACATGGTCGAGACTTGAACAGCAATTGGACATGAAATAGAAAATTCTCTAATTAATATTAAGGGTTAATTAATTGAAATTTTGTCTAACTATATCTTATTCTTCGTCATGTATTCATCTATTCTTTTTCTAGATACATTAGCTCATTGATCATATTTTTTTGAGTATTAAGTGCTGACATCGACGTATGCAACTTTTTAAGTGATTGCATATGTGAGTCCCGTGTCAGCATTAATATCAACAAAGAAAATGTAAAACTTTATGTTATTCGTTTTCTATGTTAGCTATAGCCCAAACCTCCAGTTGATGAATGTTGACACAAACATATGAGTGTGTATCAAACTTACATATAGGCTTCCATCGTTGTCCTTGAAGACGCGTCTAAAAGGTTTATTGTTTTTTCACTACTACAACAATAATATTAATACTCGCAATCTAGTCAGAGCGAGTTTGAAAATTATCATATGTAAATAGGTAACCTTGACATTTGATTTTGACCGACTAACTCATAGGGTTTGAACCCATCTAGCCAACAAATTTAAATAGGGTAAACCCCTTTTTTTTTATGACGTGACCACTTGGATAACAAAAGGTATTTTTACTAATTATACGGAGAATTAAAAAACGAAATGCTTGGTGTTAAGCAAACTTTAATTTGGGCTTAGTGGACTATGCTTGTTACAAAAACCTACCAGAGGGTTTCCTTTCTCTATAAACCCTTTACAAGACCTGACTACATTCCGCCTCTTCAGTGTCAGTAAATTCCTCCTCTTAATCACATATTTCATTCATGCTCGTTACTAATTTGTTTGATTGATTGATAAAATAGCTAGCTTTTTGGTTTGTATATATGAAGCTAAGTAAGAATATTTTTTTGCTTTAGTTTGCACAATTCTTTAATGGGGATTTGGCCGTACAATAGCAACGTACTTTTTCAAGTGTTTCGATCTAGTACGTGTACTATTTTTTGTCCCACTTAATGTAACAAACTTTCATTTTTTGTTCCATTCTACCCAAAAGTTACCGGTTACCGGAAAAAAAGTTTAAAAACCGGGAAAAATGCCTACTGACATATTTAATACTTGAGTAAATAGCAACGTACTTTTTCAAATGTACCGAACTAGTACGCATACTATTGTCGTCCGTTTTTATAAGTTTTTGTTCGTTTTTACACGTTTTCATCCGTTTTTTACACGTTTTCATCTGTTTTTACACGTTTCATCCGTTTCTTACGTTTTCGTCCGTTTTTGCACGTTTTTCCGTTTTTGCACATTTTTGTCCGTTTTTACATATTGTCGTTCGTTTTTACACGCCTTTGTCCGTTTTACACGTTGTCGTTCGTTTTTGCACGTTTTCATCCGTTTTTGCACGTTGTCGTTCGTTTTTGCACGTTGTCGTCCATATTTACACGTTTTTATCCATTTTTTTTACACGTTTTCATATATTTTTACACGTTTTCATCCGTCCNACGTACCATATGAGTAAATTTGAGAAAGTATATGACTATTTAATGGCTTTTACAAGTATATAATATATAGTGGAAATCCAATGTGGCAGTTTTTGTAGAGAAAAACATCTTGCCAGCCGGTTAAACAAGTTTAGTGGGGTAGAATGGAACAAAACTTGAAAGTTCGTTACATTAAGTGGAACAAAAAATAGTACGCGTACTAGATCGGAACATTTGGAAAAGTACGTTGCTATTGTACGGCTAAATCCCTTCTTTAATGTGTTGTAGAAAGTTTGAGACTTCATTCGATGAAGAAGTCGACAGAATTTGAAACTTTTGCTATATGAAAGGTTAAATTGAAACAATATTAACATGGATTTTTTCATTATTTATTAAGTTTATGTTTTCACTAGAGTCCAGAAAAATATACAATTGATAAACCTTTCATATAGCAAAAGTTTCCTTCTGTTGGCAGGTTATTCTATCTAAAGCTACAACACCGGCCATATCCTGCTTCAACAGAACCACAAATATTGAAAAACTACATGACCAAAAGATACCGAAAATAAAATATATTAGACTAGTTATTGGACTAATATACGAGTCTCGCCGACATATTTGCATTGGCATGTCATATATATTACATATCTTATTATAAAATGTGAAATACTAATATTATAAGAGACAAACCTTTATATCGTTGTGTTGAAATTTTGGAAGTGTTGAATGATAAAGTTAGTGCTTAATTTTTTTTATTGCATCCAATGGGGCCATTCGCGTCTTTTGAGCCGCCTAATATGACCATAACAACGACTTTAGACCCACTAATCAAATGGGAACCAAAACAAATAAAGAAACAATTGAAAGGACACATTTTATAATGAAATACTGTATTTTATCAAACACAAACCCATTAAATTTTAGTAATTAAAAGTTTAAAACGATGATACTGCAAGTGGTTATCGATAAAAGAGATTCCCTCTTTGTTGTTTCAAAGGTAAATCACATGCTAGTCACGTGAATTATTTTAAACAATGATAAACAGTAGACCATAACAATGACTTGTACCACTATTAACGAAGGTTGCGATCTTTCTTTCACAGTTCACTGCACTCTTTTCATACCAATCTCTACTACTATATTCTGTGCTCTAACCCTTTTCATACCAAAAATGGCTGAACTCCTTCTTTCTGCCATGCTCCCAGTCGTTTTTGAGAAGCTAACATCTGTACTCGAGAACAAGATCACTCGTTCCAAAGGAATTCACTTCGAGCTGAATAAATGGGAGGATAAGTTACCTCTGATCCGAGCCGTGCTTAATGACGCTTCTGAGAAAGAAGTAAAAGAGGAAGCTGTTAAACTCTGGCTGAATCGTCTCCAACATTTGGCATATGACATAGACGATATTCTTGATGCTTTGGCAACAGACGCTATGCATCACGAGTTTACCAACGAGTCTGATCAAGGAATCGGTAGCAAGGTAAGAAAGCTCATTCCAACTTGTTGCACAAATTTCTCACTAAGTACTAGGATGGACGGCAAGTTAAATAGTATTACCACCAGGTTACAACAACTTATAGATGAAAAAAAGGATATTGGTTTGAGTGTGATAGATGCAAGGTCAAAAAATATTAATAGAAGTAATCAGACCTCTTTGGTAAATTCAAAGATTATTGTTGGTCGTGAAGATGAGAAGAAGGAGTTGCTCCGTAGGCTATTGAGTGATGAACAGTGTGATGAAAACTATAGCATTGTTCCCATTGTTGGTATGGGTGGCATAGGAAAAACGACTTTAGCTAGACTTTTGTATGACGATCAGCAAGTGAAGGATTGCTTTGAGCTCAAGGCATGGGTTTGTGTCTCTGATGACTTTGATAGCTTCAACATAAGTAAAGTCATCTTTCAATCTGTAGGTGGGGACAAAAATGAGAAATTTGCAGATCTAAATTTGCTTCAAGCAGCTCTTAAAAAACAACTTACAGGGAAACGATTTCTCCTTGTTTTGGATGATATCTGGAGTGAAAAGCTGGAAGACTGGGAAACATTAGCGGCCCCATTCTTTGAAGTGGCTCATGGAAGCAAAATAATCATCACAACTCGAAAGCAACATTTGCTTAATAAGTTGGGCTGCGATCATCCATACGATCTGGAGAAGCTGTCACATGATGATGCTTTATCTTTATTTGCTCAATATGCTTTGGGTGTAAAGAACTTTGATTTACATCTGGTGCTGAGACCACATGGTGAAGGCATAGTTAGAAAATGTGGTGGCTTGCCTTTGGCTTTAAAAGCACTTGGAAGTTTACTCAGAACAAAAACAGATGAAGAAGATTGGAAGCAGCTGTTGAATGATGAGATATGGATGTTAGAAGACGGAGGTGGTATTGTTCCAGCGCTTAGAGTAAGCTACCATGATCTTTCTGCACGTCTGAAGCAATTGTTTGCATACTGTTGCTTGATCCCCAAGGACCACGTGTTTGAGAAAGATGACTTGATTTTTTTGTGGATGGCGGAAGGGTTTTTGCGCAATTCAACTACAGAAAAATCAATGGAACGCTTGGGTGAGGAATATTTTCAAGAACTGTTGTCAAGGTCTTTTTTTCAACATGTGCCTCATGAAGAATCGTTGTTTGTGATGCATGACCTCATGAATGATTTAGCCACATTTGTGGCAGGAGAATTTTTTGCGAGGTTAGACCTAGATGTGAAGAAGGATGTTATGAAGACAGGTTTCAAAAAGTTCCGTCATATGTCCTTTGTTCGTGAGACATATAATACTTACAACAAGTTGAAGGCATTCGAAAAAGCTAATAGTTTGAGAACGTTTTTAGCTATGCCCAATGCGATGGGAGATGATAGCTGGCGGACATTCTACATGTCAAGTAAGTTACTGGCCGACATACTTTCCCAATTACCATTGTTGAGGGTTCTAAGTTTGTGTAAATTAGAAATAGTTGAGGTACCAGAGTGTGTCGGCAATATGAAGCACTTGCGGTATCTTAATTTATCTCGAACTAGCATCACACATTTGCCAGAAAGTGTATGCAATCTTTATAACTTACAAACATTGATCGTTTCCGGCTGTTATAAGTTGACTACGTTGCCCGAAAACTTCTTAAAGCTTAAAAATTTGCGGCATTTTGACATTCGGGATACATTGCTTTGGAATAAGATGCCGTCAGGGATTAGTGAGATGAAAAGCCTACAAACCCTTTCCAACAAAGTTGTTGTTGTTGAAAACGACATTTTTATATCTTGGCTTAGGAACTTAAAGAATATCCACGCGGATATTTATATTGATGGGCTGCAGAAATTGCAAAGTGCAAGGGATATACTGGAAGTGAACTTATCAGAAAAGAGGGTTAGTAAGCTACACATGGAATGGAGTGGTGTGTTTGATGATCCTCGAAATGAAAAACTTGAAAAGGAAGTCCTCGATGCGCTCAAGCCACATAGTGATAACTTGAAAGATCTAAATATTGTGTCATATGGAGGTAAAGTATTTCCAAAGTGGATTGGGGATCCCTCATTTCATCAGTTGACTAGTGTTTCAATTCAGGGTTGTAGAAAATGTACGTTTCTACCACCACTTGGGCAGCTACCATCACTTAAGAAATTGGATATTCGAAGTCTGGAAGAGGTGAAAGTTGTGGACTCAGAGTTCCTCCTTGGGACAGGTATTGCATTTCCTAAACTTGAAAGTTTAAGATTTTCATATATGAGTGGGTGGGAGGTTTGGTCAACAAATAGTGGTGTTGTTGATGCGGTGTTTCCACGCCTTCAAGAGCTGGAAATAGCTGATTGTCCTAATTTGGTTGAAGTCTCATTTGGAGCACTACCTTCGCTGAGGATTTTACATCTCAGCTATTGTGGTGATGGTGTATTGACAAGTCTAATTCACGCAGCTTCATCAGTCACCAGGTTGAGTATATGTGGTATTACAGGACTTAGTGATGAGGTGTGGAGAGGTGTTATGGACTCTCTTGGGGCAGTTGAGGAAGTAAGTATCGAAAAGTGTTATGAAATAAGATACTTGTGGGAATCAGAAGCAGAGGCAAGTAAGGTTCTTGTGAATTTAAGGATGTTGGAAGTACGTCATTGTACAGAATTAGTCAGTTTGGGAGAGAAAGAGGAGGAGGAGGATGGATGCAACCAACTAACATCTCTTAGGATTTTGTATTTACACTGTTGTCAGAATCTTGAGCGATGCAATTTGCCAAACAGCATTGAAGAATTGACTATCTTTTATTGTCCTTTAATTCCATCTGTCTCCTTCCCGACAGGAGAAGGGCACAAGCTCAAGTCACTCAAAATTGAATATTGTCATCAACTACCGGAAAAGGAGGTGCTTCTCAACACAGGCTTGCCAGCTATGCTTGAGGTTGTGTCTATAGGCAGGTGGAAAAATCTGAAATCAATCAATGAATTGACTTGTTTCATTCACATCACAAAACTGACAATAAGTACATGTGAATGTATAGAGTCAATGGTTGAATTGATTTGTTTCATTCACCTCACCGAATTAAGAATAGAAGATTGTTCGAGTATAGAGTCATTTCCTGCTGCCGACTTGCCGAATCTCACCTCGTTAAAACATCTGACAATATGGAACTGTAAAAGTATGGATGTTGATTCCTTTGGGGTTTGGCCTCCTAACTTGGGTCACTTAGGAATTGGGGGTTTGAAGAAGCCCATATCAAAGTTTCGCCCACAAAACTTCCCAGCTTCTCTTGTTGACCTATGGCTATGGGGTGAATCGGCAGAAGAAGATGATGTGACTGGCGGAAGTCAATTGTCGCATATGCTTCTTTCATCTCTTATTAAACTTAGCTTATCAGGATTTAAGAAATTGGAAACAGTTTCAAAGGGACTCCAACACCTCACCTCCCTCCAACATCTCCATATTCAGAATTGCCCAAAGATGAAAGATCTACCAGAAGAGTTGCTGCCTTCACTTTTGAAGTTGAAAATCATTGAATGCCCAGATGAACTGAAAGAAAAGACAAGTAGAAGAGGCTCCTATTGGCCCCGCATCTTCTATATCCCAGAAGTCAACATAGATTAAAGGTATGTCCCTCTCTTTACCTTTGACATTTTACATTCTGTATTTGTAGGGGTGTTTGGAATTGCATTTTGAGGTTAGCTATCTCATTTCGTAGTCAATTGCAGCAAAACTCATTATTTAAGAATGACTTATTCTGGTCATTTACTCATATTAGTTTTGTAACCAAAGTTTAGTGAGGTAATGCCGATTATGAAGGATGATAGATTGTACAACTACTTAATTATCTAAGTGATGCTTCTGGCTCCTTTGTTGGTCTTGTATTTTTGAGGTAATTATATGTCTTAGTTTAGTTTTGTGTCTTTAATTGTGTTGGGCTGAAGTTATAAACAGTAGAAAGGAATGGTTCTATTTGTATAAAAATTTGATGTAAATTATGTAACTGATTTTTATTATCCAAGGTAAAACGTGTGTTTTAACTGACTTTGCTTGGGTAGGTGTTGGAATGTGATCTATTGTCAACCATAATTATTTCACTTGGTGCTCTCTTTTAAGTTTTAACTACTGCAGCTACAGAAAACCAAAGAAAAGCAGCGTTCTTTATAAACTTGTGTTGATAACCATTGTAATTGGCGTTAGCTTTTTAAGGAATCATTTTCCCCCTTCTCGTACTTTTGTGTGTAGATTAGTCATTACAAGATGGCTTTCTTATCCCAACAAGATAATACTCATCTTTTTAATGATTCATATGTATCAATGTCTAAAACGGGGCAAATAAAAAAGTGCATTCGTGTGTTTGAATAGTTAATAGAGTGTGTATGAATCGAACGCCAGGCATAAAAATTTAAATTATGCAGGATAATGATAAAGAGTACATGGATTTACATTGTTCGGTTAAAAGGGTAATGACCTACTTCCATGTATGCGCAAGCTAGGGGTGTCCAAAAAAACTACAAAGAATGTAACTTATATAACTCTATTTAACTAAAAGAATGTAAGTAGAAGTTGATTTTAACCGTTTACTTGGGTTCATCATCTGTTTTTGGATCTTATTTTTAAAACTACAAAGATTGGAGTTTCTGGACCTCCCTACAAAGGAGCCAGTACTGCTGTCTATAGACCAGCTTATTATAATTTGGCAGTTGGCAAAGATCATTAAATGCTCCTTCCTTGATACATTTTCTGTGTATATTTTAAATATTCTGTAGAATATAGAATTGTCATACGGGTTTGGAGTATATTTGTAATTTTGTGCTTACTGCACCCGAAGTAGGCACTGTGAATCTTTATACAAAATTATTTCTTTTTGTGATTGTGGATGGTACTGTGAATCTTGAAAATCGTTGAAATTGTGACATTTTATTTGTCAGTTACATTTTCAGTTCTCGATCAAAAATTAAATATTCTTTATTTTGCAGGCCCTCCTGGATCTGGAAAGCGTACCCTGTCACCAAGTATCAAAGATGAGTACGGTTTTTGCCACTTGACATGCTAAGAGCTGCTGTTGCTGCTAAACCCCCTCTTGGAATCAAAGCAAAAGAGGCCATGGACAATGTATGTGTTTGCTGTATACATGCATATAGTTTATAGAAAGACACATATTTCTTCATACTTAACTTACTTTCAAATCTCTGTTGTTCCTTAGGGACAACTTGTTTCTGATGACTTAGTTGTGGGGTTTATTGTTGAAGCGCTGAAGAAGCCTTCATGTCAAAAAGGTTTCATTCTTGATGGATTCCCTAGGACGGTGGTCCAGACACAAAGGGTATCTCCTTATGATCAAGATGCAATAAAATTGAGTTTCTTCAAACTCTTTTATTTTATAAATTTGAATGTGCTTTTAATTGTTTGTTATGCAGCTCGATGAGAGATGCTTGAGAA
Organism: Artemisia annua; assembly: GCA_014162995.1. Taxonomy (NCBI): domain Eukaryota; kingdom Viridiplantae; phylum Streptophyta; class Magnoliopsida; order Asterales; family Asteraceae; genus Artemisia; species Artemisia annua. Next base: position 27,985 of record LBNU01020065.1, on the reverse strand, counting down.
AAGAGGGGTCAAAGTTGACAAGGTGCTTAACTTTGCAATTGATGATGCAATTTTGGAGGAAAGGATTACTGGTCGCGGGATCCATCCTTCTAGTGGTCGGAGTTACCACTCAAAATTTGCACCTCCTAAAGTTCCTGGCATAGATGATGTAAGACTCATGTTTTTTAATCTGTTAGAATGATGAAACCATGTACGGAGTTTACATAGGTGATAGAATTTGTGGGATTGTTATCTATATGTTGCGGTAAGTAATGTTGAGGATAATTAGATTATAAAGTTGAAACCAAATAATCGCAACTAAAAAAAGGAAAAAAGAGACAGAAATCTGATATGTGTTGGTGATGATATAAATTATAGCTGATGTTTGACATGGTGTCTGATTTCACCCATATAGGATGACGTGTCTTACTTTCCATACTTTCAAAATCGATATTAATGTTTTCTCTTATGATCTTATGATTTCTCAACATCTTGAAGGTCACTGGAGAACCTTTATCGTACAGATGACACTGCAGCTGTTTTGAAGTCAATACTTGAAGCATTATTCCATAAACAAACTGAGCCGGTAATTTCTTCTAACCTTTGGAATCTTAAATATACTCTCAATTATAAAATAGTGAGTATACGTCCAGTACAGGTTACAAAGCTTCAAAATGATTTAGTTCAGAAATATGTTGATGACCATTATAAACATCACAACAAGAAAACATATATATAATAATGTTGGTTTTAGAGTTTGTAATAAATCTGATAAAGTCAGCCAATCACAAGTTAATTAGGTTTTAAACAAAAATACTAAGAATCTGTATCTCCTCTAAAATAAGTAGCTTATTATAAAACTTGCAAGATGGCTATTGCACGGTTAATGCATATGATAAAGCCAGGAAACTCATGGATGTGTGCTTGTAGTTGGTTATCTCCGTGAGCAATATGTTTTATTTTTAGAGGTGGCAAATTCGACCCACATTACTTATATATGGGCCAATTTGGGTTGTTTATGCATCCAATGAATCAATCTGTCTTTGTTATAAAACTTTTCTAAAAGAGGGAACGGGTCAACAACAGGTCAAATGAGTTGACTGGGTCAAAATTCACCTAATGATATTCCAAAGGCTTACAACCTTTTAAATCGATTTATTAAAAAGTTTTACTTTAGCAGAATAGTTTCTTCTTATCTTGGAATATCTATAAATTCAAATTAATGAAAAAAAAGTATCAACGCGACACACCAATTTTGCCACCCCTAGTCTTATTCCTTGAAGCAAACATTTCATGATATATCTATATATAGCTTCTTGACGTGCAATGCATATTTGGTTTGGATGTGCAGGTTATTGATTACTACAGCCACAAGAAAATCGTTGCAACACTTCTTGTTCTAGTGTTAAGTACTGGATCAAACATCTGCGGCTTAGGGTCTTTTTCTTTTTATCTCGTCGTTTTTTCTTTATATTTGAACTCATATATGTTGTATCATGAGATCAATGACATGTAGGAATAACTTAATCTTGTGACTTGAGCCACAAATAATTACCAACGCCTTTTTGATGCATAATTGTTGGTTGCAGAAATGGTTTAGACTTCTCATTATGCTGGCCCCTTCATTTTTAAGTAATTGTTTAGCTTTATGCTTATCATGTGTTACATTGGCTTTTAGTCTTCATCTCAAACATCAAAGCTATTTCACTATTAGATTTTTAAAGAGTAAAATATATTAGTGGCTTGTAGATTATAAAGCCATAATACTTTTTAGAAAGGTTGAAAATGGTATACTCAACAAGACAGTTGCTCGCTTGTAAGATGTTTGACTATAATAATTGGTTGGAGCCCTTAAATCTAGAAAGGAACTCTTAAAAACTAGGCGAAAGCCACTTGATGCGGTAAGCGCATGGTATTCTTTAATAAAAGGCAAAATAATACGGAGTAGTTCTCTTTGTGCTCATCGTTTGGCTACGTACCTTTTTGTATCCCTGCCTGCTTGTTTTATGAACGTGTATTCAGGCTCTAGAATGCGCGCCATGACGGCGCCAAGACGCGAGGCGTGGCCTCACAGTTAAGAAATACATCAAGGCGTCGGCTCAAGGCGTGGTGTGAGTTGAGGCGTGAAAAGGCGCAAGGCGTGGCGAGTTTTTTTGAAGCGTTTAGGTGATTTACTAATATTTGGGATTTGAGCTTGCATTTACTAATATTTTGGTTTTGGGCTTGGATTTACTAATGTTTACCACTCATATAATTATGAAATATGATATAAAACTATAAATATTTTTTGCCGCCTTAATTTACACCTTAAAAACGCGATGCAGCCATGCCTCACGCTAAGGCTTGAGGCTTGGTCATGCTGCCACAACTCACGCTATTTATAAGATTGTGTGTATTGCTACAAAAATTTTGGATGTCTTACACAACAACCAAACTTCTGTCTGGCCGCAGGGCAATATGCGTATTTTGAGGTGGCAACTTCAGCCATTTTACTTAGAAGTGGGTCATTTTGGATTGTTTGATAGTGAGTAGTATCTATAGATTAAGGCTAAAATGAATCAACAAATGGTCAAATTGTGAGTCAAATCCTTAACCTTTTAACAGCTTTTATATATTTGAATTGTTTGATAGTGAGTAGTATCTATAGATTAAGGTTAAAATGAATCAACAAATGGTCAAATTGTGAGTCAAATCCTTAACCTTTTAACAGCTTCTTGACAAGATCGATTTTACAAAACTGTGTTGATTCTAGGCAATTCGTTTGGATGTTTGAATTGATCACAACAAAAACAATGTTTACAACTGTACAAAAAAGTTAAATTAAAAATTGGATCTAGGTTTCTGTCAATTAAGCTCAAAACCAGCCAACTCAAAAAAGCTTAAACTAAAATTGGTTGTAGCCCTTCAATAAAGAAGAGACTCTCCAAAAATTGGTGTGTGCCACTTAATGCAGCTCGCACACGATATTCATGTAAATACGTTATAATGATGATTGATTTGATTGATCCATTCCATGATAATGTGATACAATATATATGATTACAAATATCACGGGCTTGAGCCCAATGACTAATACGGGCTAACACTCCCCCACAGTCCGAGCGGCGAAATCGCGAAAGCTCGGACTGGAGTAGTAAACTAGAAAAGAAAAGAATAACAAAACACTCACATAAAAAAAAATAAAAATAAAAAAAAAATAATCCGGTTGGCATCCATAGGATGCATGGGACCAGCGTGATCCCACCGTTCTTCACCTTTTAGAGAACATAATAAAAAACATAACTTGAGCGAAACTCTTCAAACATCAGCAGCACAACCGGAGAAGACAAAGAACAGGCTCATGACCTAAAGCACGAACAACACAATAATAATATGTGGATTTGTGACCTTAGCACAAATCAACAACACACTGGCTCGTGACCTAAAGCACGAACAACACAATAATAATGTGTGGATTTGTGACCTTAGCACAAATCACCAACACAACAGAAAGATGAGAAAACGAAAGTTGGTTCTAAAACTTTAACCCCCAAAGAACCTTCCAAACAAACGGGGTGTGTTTTTTCATAGAAAAACATAAATATCTGCCAATTTATTATTTTTTTTAGCCATCAGCCATCACAATCGTCAAATCATTAAAGCCATTAGCCATTATTAACGTGCCTCAATTATTAGAGGTATGCTACATCCACATAAAATCCCCACAAAAAATTCTAACTTGCTGACGTGTCAGCGGGTGATTAGTTTTTAGTGAGATGTGGATCCCACAAAAAACCAATCACCCGCTGACACGTCAGCGAGCGGAAGTTTTTTGTGAGGATTTTATGTGGATGTAGCAAAATCCCAATTATTATGTCCAATTAAAGCCATGACAATTGTCAAATTAAGTCCCCACTTTCTTCATTTCATTTTATTTCACCAAAAACCAAAATCACCCACTTTTCTCTCTTTGTAAAACAAATAACCAGATCGTTGTTCTTCAAATACAGACATAAACCAACGATCGGCCAACAAATAGTAAGATCTTGTCGACTGGCTATCACTTGAACCAACGATCGACATCAAACAAACAAACAAACAAGTAAGTCGACTGGTTATCAACACAAAGCCAACGATCAACGAATAAATGTGGCAACTGGTTATTACAAAACCAACGTTCGACCACAAGCGTTGTTGGCCGAGACCTCAGTGGAGAATGCGCGCGGATGGTGGTGGTTGTGGTGGATCGCGTAGATGGTGGTGGTTGTGGTGGATCGCGTAGATGGTGGTGGTTGTGGTGGATCTGGTGAGGAGACGTTTGTCGATTGGTTTTGATTGAATTTGATTGATTGGTGGAGGTGGATTTTCGTTATTACTTGATATTTGAAGATGAAATATGACAGAGGTTAAGGTTTAAAGGGAGCCCTCTGAACCTCTGGCGTGTAGCTGGCGGCCGGAGACGGCGGCATAAGAGTTTAGGTTTAGGGTTAGGTGTTTTGTTATTTTTTGGAGAGGATCACAAGGCCTGATACCATGTAATACGTTATAATGATGATTGATTTGATTGACCCATTCCATGATAATGTGATACAATATATATGATTACAAATATCATTCTAGAAACGAGCTTGAGCCCAATGACTAATACGGGCTAACAATTCATTAGTAAAAGGCGAAAGAACAGTTCGCTTTGTGCTCACTGCATGGCTACGTGACTTTCAACTCCCCCCCCCCCAACCACCACCACCTACTTACCTTATATAATCACTCCATACCTTATGTTTCTATTAGGCAGCCGATGTGTCACACCCCGGCTGAAGCGGAAATGCGAGGTGCGACGGTTCGGAAACATCGAATAAGATAGTAGAACAACATCATACTTGATTTCAGGAATAAGTTTACAACGTTACATAAATGTCTTTATCCAACACCAGATAACGAAACATAAATCTTAACTTGTTAATAACAATGTCTTTAGAAAAATATCTTGACCAAATTATCACAGTCTTTTGAAATGAGGACAATGTATAACTTAAATGCAAGTGCCTTCAAAAAATATTGTTAGTGATCACCTTAAAATGATACTCGAAAACGTCAACATAATGTTGGTGAGCTCGTAGGTTTAAGTAGTATGACGTAGTTGATGTGCACAGAGGTTTAAGTAGGACAATAGTGTATAATAGCGCAGAGCAAGTAGTATAAATAGTTATCCAACCCACAAACCAAATCAATAGAATCACAAGCGCTTTAGGTTTCCAATCATGTCGCCTACCAGCTGGAGCTAAACAGTTGGCTTAATAGTTATCAACGTAGTTATTAACATAGTCATCAACATAGAAATCATAGACATTCTCACTCGTTTTCTAATGAAATCACTTGGTTCAAAAGCCCAGGTTCATCTTTTCTTAGTCTACTTTCCAAAAAATGTAAGCCACTTGTCTTGGTTCTACACAAATTATTTTAGAAAATAAAAAATACATACAAGTGTCAAAGCTGTCCAAAATCAGAAAACATAACCCGACTTCTCGGGGTTGTATCTCCTTCGTTACTTAACTTCACGACTCGATCCAACTTGTTGTGGTTAGTGTTACACCCCGTGCCCGCTTAGACCAAAAATTAAAACTTTAATGCGGAAACGACTTCACTTTAACGGACCCTTTGTTACTCTTTTAACCATTAACAAAAATCTATAATATTTCAGACCTTGAAACCATTTTTAAATGAAACTAGACTCAATTACCTTTGAAATGACGGGTGGCGCGACCCGTGACAACTTACGGTTTAAAAGATATGAAATTTCAAAAATGACCAAAAACTGAAATTTTCTTATTTATTTTCTGATGAGAGCATATGTCCATATGCTGAAATTCGATATGGCCATATGCCCCTTTTACAAAATCCCTGAAGCAACCATATGGCCATATGATAAAATATGCATATAATCATATACCCACTGCAGAAATTTTACATAAAAATATACTTGCTCTATTTCCGGAAAATCAACTTCCGAGACTCAAATTAATGAAACTTTCCAGAAATCTTTATCATAACATAACACATTTTTTCCATAACTGTTCAACCCGTTTACAACCCAAAATGGGTATATTCACGCTTATGCCAAACACCCCTTTAACCTTTACCATAAACACTTAAAACACACTTTAACCATACTATAACATACCCATTCATACATTTGACACTTGACCATACTTTACAAAATGTTACTTGACTCACGGGGGTACAATATCAACATAGAGCTCGGTGTTCTACCTAAGCTCCTACTTTCTTACCAATCTTCTAATATCGTATAACCAAACCTTTATCCTTAGTCCAAGCCTTCCATAATAGCATATAAACCTACAAAATGGTTAGACAACTAAACCATAAGCTTTCGCTTAGTAAGTAACCCGATATAAAACACATATCATACACATATTAGCACATAAGCATCATGATCACTTACTTTGCTTTCAATCCATAACATTCAATTTACCACATAAACCTTCATCACATAAGCTACCACAAATCTCGCTAGCAATTAGTCACATACTTGCTTGACTAGCTCATAACTAGTCATCAATTTCCTAACCTTCATCCATTACCCAATCCATATGCTAAACACTATCACAATCATAACACATATATGGGTAACACACATATGATACATGGTTTAGTACAAGTTACTTACCTCACATCCAAGCTAGTATAACCAACAATATCGTCATCTACCTCTTCTTCTAATCATCACCATCATCAACATCATATAAATCCTACTCGAATAACATAGCAACACTTATTACCACAACAAGTCAATACAATCTAACAAGGGTTTATACAACCCAAGAACATACCCAAATCATCTCAAAACCATAGATGATCATCACCATGATCATATAACCAAAACCCTTAAACTAATTAGTGATACTTATGTTCTTGTTAGGCTTAGCTTTGGAAGCTAAGGTCTTGATTGATATGTGTTTAATATGGTTAATTGCATATTATGTGGTTATGAGTATAATTGCTATATTGATAGCCTTGTATTAGTGAGTATGGCCTTGATAGGTGATTTGCTTAGTTTAGCCAACTCAAGTGATATATTATGAGTATGGAATGGCTAAGGTATGTTGTGATGTTATGTGCTTGATGTGATGATGACCATATGTGTTTAATGGTGGAAGTATTCGTATTTGCATATATGTGGATTAACGTATTGCTCATATGTTAATCTAGTTACTTACTAAGCGAAAGCTTATTGTTTAGTTGTTTAAGAGTAATGAAGGGTTCGTTAAAGTGAAGTCGTTTCCGCATTAAAGTTTTAATTTTTGGTCTAAGCGGGCACAGGGTGTAACAGTTAGATCTAGGTGTCCTCTACAAAAGTTATGTTTACCATATTTGTTTGTGTCGATTTTGGACAACCGATTGTATATCATTTATTAAAAATACCAAATCAACTCCAAAAATTAAGAAATTCGACAGGAACTGCCTAAGATCTATATCTAAGTGTGTGTAAATTGGATTTGTCCAGAAAAATGTCTAAGATGGTTTTCTATAGTGATGTATACGACTGAAAAACTGGGACAGAATATATGTTTTATAACTTAACTTTAACTCAAATTTCAACACAAACAAGTATACATAGGTGATGTAAAAAGAACATGGAATGATGTATGAGCATGAAATGAGTATGGAAATTGAGTTGTTAGAAACTTTTTACAAACAAAAAAAAAAAAAAAAAAAAAAATTATTATTTTTTTTTTAATGGGGGTCCACGCAAATCTAATAAAAGTGTCTATAACACAAAGGCTTTAAAAAGGTTACTCCCCCCCCATTTGGAGCTTCTAACAGACATGGCCCACATTGGACCCACATCAACTTATAAGTGTCTGAGTCGAAAAAAAAAAAAACGCACCCTAAGTGAGTTAAAACACAAATGATACAACTTTCATAGGGAAAGCAGAATTATTTGTAAGCCCAAATAGAATATATAATATTGATTGATAATAAACTTTTTTGAATTGGTGGTCTAGATGCATACATAGAATCGTTGAGGAACGCAAATACTCGTTGATAGCCGCTTGGAATTCACAACACTATCTTCACCTAGCATATATGTTAAGCAGCATTTTTGCGTGTATATTTGATACAAGTGGAAAGCAAAAAATAATTTTCCAATTGACCTTAAACTCCAATCTATCCATAAACTCATAATTTCGACAAAACAGCCTGCTGGAACCTTATAAGCTGAGTAAACTCAGCAGTCAACGTTCATGTAACCTAAAATCAAACCTAGAGCTCTTATCAAAACAGTAACCGGTGCTTCTATCATCAGTAACAAGATGTGTTAATGTGAAGTAATCTTTTGCAATTCTTTGCGAATCTCTTGTGTTAGTTGCTCTGCATTATACTCGAGGCCAAAGGTTCTGACAATTTCCATATTTGGATTCATTAGGTACCTGTCACACATTACACACACAGCTTAACAAGTTAGAACCATGTTTGTATACAGCTTGACCTTTATCAACTTATTTGCCGAAGTAAGATATGTTATGTCTCTCCTTATGATTCATTCAGTCATGGTCAATGGCCTTAACCATTTGTACTATCATTTAGGGGTCGAATAATTATATTTTCTATCATCAGTACCACCGTAGTTCCAACAGAAACTAATTAGAGAAAATTCCCAATTTAGGCCAAAAACTTTTCAACATTTCAAGTTTTGGTCGAGAATTTGACCTCATTCCCAATTTGGTCATGCTCGACTGCTCGACTGCTCGACTCCACCCAAAATTTGACACGTGTCATTCCTTTTGTACACGTGTCATTCCTTTTGTACTTTTTCTTATAAAAAGTACAAAAGGAATGACACGTGTCAAAATTTGGGTGGAGTCGAGCAGTCGAGCAGTCAAAGTCGAGCAGCTAAGCAGTCAAGGGAATGACACATGTCAAAAACTGGGTGGAGTCGAGCAGTCGAGCAGCTCGAGCATGACCAAATTGGGATGATGGTCAAAATTCTCGAACCAAAACTTGAAATGTTGAAAAGTTTTTTTTGGACCTAAATTGGGAATTTTCTTCAACTAATTATCATAAAGTTGATTAACATTTTAATTTAAACCCCTTTTGTTGTCATCTTATTTTTATTTAAAACAACAGCGGATTTCGACTATACATGAATAAATGAAGTATAAAATGGAAGATTTGAAAGTTGTAGCTTACATGTTGTGTTGAAGGATTCGACAAAGATAATCATCCCCATCTCTTTTCAACTTCTTAGAAAACTCTGTACTCATGTGCCATTTTTCTCTCACAGCAGAAACCGGGTCCAGTTAGACCCAATTATGCCCTCATTCAAATTCTGCATCCCATGGTTGGAAAGAAAAGTGGTTAAGACAAGACTCATGGTAAGGTATAAAAATCGTGATCAAATTTGCATAATAAAACCTAAAACCTATTAAAAATTGACGAATAGAGGTGCCAATTTGGATGCATTCACTTATGAACAGAACGACTGAGTGATGTTTATATCTCCGGTTAGGTGAGCATTTCCAGATTTAAAAAAAAAAAAAAAAAAAAAAAAAAAGGACATGGTCCAACGTGTCAAAATTGCCTATATATTTTGTTTACAATGCATACTATCTCCGAATGGTTTTAATTAAAAACATTCGATTATTCAGTTAAAGAGTAACTGTGACATTAATAAAAGGTACATAAAAGACATTTTTGTTATTAGAAAAGAATGGTGTCTGGTTTGAAAACAAGCTAAAGCCAAACTGATTGCATCCAATTATATAAAATTGATAACCAGTTTCAAAATGTTAATACAAATACAAACACCACCTTATAAAGTGTTTGGACAGAAAAGTGTACGTGGATCAACCCAACCCGATCCAACCCAAAATTCTCTACTTCACAGGATTACTTTAGACTCGTTACAAACCCACATATCTGACAGCTCTAATTAGAACTGACCTTTGAGATAAGCACGGAGATGAGACGGTGTATCACGTTGTGGATCAAGTGTAACAAAAACAGGTTGAACCTTAATGTTCCGTTTTAAATCAGAGGAAGTTAATGTCTTGATAGCCTTTGTCAATTTCTGAAGTTCTGCAGGGCCGACATCAGGGGATGAAGTATAACCAAAGTACAGAAGTATCCAGTTTCCTTTGAGGTCCTTTTCTGTAGCCAAATTACCATTTGAATCAATCAACTTGAAAGGCCCACCAATTACCGGACCATTTCTTGAACTGCATCCATCGTTTTTACACTGTCCTGATTGTGTGAATCGAGGATAATTAGAACAATATGTTCACATAAAGAATCCAGTAGCATACATAAAACAAATAATTATTTAATACGTTCTTGACAGGAATTCAGTAACAAGTAGAAGCACATAAAGACACTGCTGAAATAACTCAGCTGGATATTTCAGCTACACACGTTCAGGTTAAATATTGGATTAAATAAACTATATAGCGCCAAAGTGGCTTCTTCTCCTCGTGGTATACATCTAATACAAAGGGTATTTATGTACTCATATATTACCCTATGATAATCAGATTTGTTGGATTGGGATTGGGTACCAAAATGATTATTCAAACCCTAAAAAATCAAAATAATATGAAGAAGTAAGCCAATCATAGCGGCCTGGTGGCATTCAGTTGTTAACAACATGAAAATTAGTATAAAAATGTAAGTTACAACAATACGCTTACTGTCAAATTCTGATCCATTTAGCACATATAAATCAAATTGCAAGACTCATTTCAAAGTTCAATGTTTAAGATGATACTTCATGTATATACACGATTGTAATTGGCTATGTAACAGGACATACCAGAATCCTTTTATAGTCCTCTCATAAAGAAATTGATCTAGTAAGTGTGTGTAATAACATAGTCCTTTTGAAAGCATCAAAAGGAACTGACCTTGGCGAATAGCTCTCTTCTCATCATTGAAATGCATAAAAAGAAGCCCTGCACCAATTCCACCAAAGACAGCAGTCGGCTACATAACATAAGACAACAGACATCAATAGTAGCAAAATTAGGCAACTCTCAATCTAAATAGCCGATAGTTTTAAAAATTTATATGCAAAAAACAACATACAATCAAAAAATTTCTAAGTCGCCGTAGAGGAGGAGCCGATAGTTTCTGTGCTGTCGTCAACAAAGGGGTGCTACTCTTTTTTGCTGATCTCATGTAGCTTGATGAATGAAACGTCCGCTGAGTGCCAGACCTACCCGGTGTGACATACCTACCCATTAGTCAAACGAATTCACCCTTATTAGGATTTCCATGTAACAATTTTTTTTTCAAGGCAAAATTAATATAAAATTTAACTACTCTAAACAACAATCCATGATGAATTTGATCACAACGACTCTAAACAAATATACAAATTCATTTACGAAAATTGAAAGCAATTTGCCAAATTCACATAGTTCAACCACAAATAATGACAAAGAAATTGACCCAAAATACACTTGCAAGAAACATTATATCGAGATCAAGTTTAAAGTTTGTTCCATACACCCGAACAAAAATTACTAGACATATCAATACATACCATAATGAAACTTAAGGAAAAGTACGCCGCACGCCCGCACCGTTACCAAAATGTCGCTCAGACAAAATTTAAAAGTTTGTAGCATACGAGTACAGTCGAACAAAAATATAAGGGGTGTTTGGGAATGGTAATGGGTTTGTAAAAAGACTTGGTGGGTATAGAATATGCCTACATTTATGGGTTTCATTCCCATCGTAATTGTTTGGTTTGTGGGTTTGGTATTTGAAAATGGGAATCATACCCTCAAATAAACTAGGCATTCTCAAAACCCACCAAGATTAATGGGTTTACAACCCCACTTCTATATAACCAATACCCATAGCCATTCCTCTCAAGAAACCCACCATACCCTCATATAAACACAAACAAACAATAATAACAAGAATATAATAAAAATTACCTTCTAGTTGAACAAGAAAAAAGAAGTTGAGCAGACTTCTTGCCCAGGGAAAAAAGCATGGAAATTCTGTTCAAAGCCATTTTTTATGTATCAAAAACAAAAACCCTGAGAATTTAGTTTTTATGGGTTTTTATTTATTGTGTGTGAGGGTTTTGGGATATTTTCATTGCTTTTCGTGTTAACCAAGAATGAATTCCCAACTAGTCCTGCTGATTTTATTTTGTTGCTGTCACAATAAAATATTGAGACTGCTTAAAAATAAATAAATAAAATTACCTTATTAATTAATTATCGACTGTTGCCTAATTTAGAAACTATTTTAATTTCCCACCCAACTTTTTAAGTATTTTGTTTTTAATATCTCTGCTACTGTAAAAAGTATATTTCATTTTTTAAACTCAAAATGACTTAAAATTGAGTAATACGTTTTTACTTAAATTATCTCTTTAATTATTTTTTACTATAGACTTTTTTTTTTTTTTTTCCTCGCAATAACTATAAAATTGAACTTGTAAATGTTGTATCAAGGGTCACACCAAAAAAACAATTTCACAAGTACAATTATCTGTTGTATTCGTCTAGTAACAATAATAGGTCGTCTGATTATTTGTTTGTTTTTGTTTACACTAATTTTGATCAAGTTTAATCCGAATAATTGTGAAATGAAAAGAATTGACCTAATACTAACATATCAAAGTTAATAATATGCCTGTGATTTCTAGTTAACTACTACTTTGACCCAGGTTAACAACTTAACTAAATCTCAATCATTAGATACGCGTACGCCAATTATCCTATATGATTTGTTGATGTTAAACTCTTAAAGGTCAATTCCATATTTATTTAACCAAAATATCAAAATTTCATTTTTTTTTTAATACATGTTTTAAAGCCAATTGTATTTGTGTATTGAAACTTATATTTTGAGAAACATGTAATTTTATTTTATTTTATTTGTTATTTTATTTTATTTATTTATTTATTTATTATTATTATTTTTTTTGGTAAAGGGTTTTCCCGGTAAATGTATTACACCAAAAATTGTTGAAGTACAAAAGGTGTAGGTGAAGTCCTACAACCCAGCACGTTACATGGGCGATAAGAGTGCACTATAGTGCAATAAACCAAACGGTATGAGAATGAAAAACCAAACTCATGCACAAGCTTACAACAAGCTACTAACCAAACCACTAATAAAGAATGACACAACCATTCTTATTACTAACAAAGAAAGCAACAACCAACTTTCTAGACAGCCAATAGCAGGCTAGGAACTCACCAATCGAATAGCCACTCCATCCCCATAGCTGGTATGAATAGGCCAGCCAATTGCTCTGGTTCACTTGAGTCTGAAATCCGACGTTGAAGCCAATTTCAAATAGCCTTCGCGGCTAACTTCCATAAACATGAACAAAGAGGCAATACCTGTAGAAGATTTGTAATATGCATTCCATACATCCAAACACATGCACAAACCAAGGCCTAGAGTATGGATGATCAGACCTCAACCCTCCAGCAACTCACGAACCAATCGAGTCGATCCAATAGATCTAAGGTAAAACAAACGATCAAAACCCTAAATCATAACGATCTAGGGCTCATACGCATGAAAACCTAACAGCAGTAAGGGTCTTGATAATAACAGCGGCTGAAACAAGCCGCGCCTCTAATCGAATCTATAAGAAACAAGATTCGAAAACATGATTGGATAAATTTATCAAACATATCAATCAATCCAAATCCCTAAAACAAAAATTGATAGGGTTCCAATAACAGCAAGACGTGTCGTCCCACCAAACAAATCAGCCACAAGATAAAGAGGGTGTCAATAAATAAAGCATTCCGACCATAATCCTATAAAATCCTCAAGAAAACTCAAACGCCAATGTTTAAACCTCTAAGAACGATCATAGATGATAGATCTTGGAGTAATGAACAAGAGGAATTGAGTTATATGGAATGAACGATTAACGATTTGATGGTGGCCGATACCTCCTTTTTCTCTCCCAAGGGGAGAGAAAAAACCCTAATTGAGGTGTACCAAATTTAATTTTTTTTAATTGGGTAAATATGAAATTATCACAATTCTTAACATATAACTCCTATAAGCATTCACCTACATTCGTTATCTTGCACTTTTTAATATGTTAAAATCATCTAAGTTAGGCTAACTATAATACCACTAGCAACTAAGAAGGCTTTATTATCCATTAGCTAATCTAACAACTTAGCTTTCAGCTCATGACTTAATTACCAAATCATTAACAACTAGTCAATCATAACAAATACCAAAACACATGGATCGAGGAACAAACATATAGGATATCCAATTCAATCAAGCAATAAACAATAAAATCATGTCATATGAATTATAAGTGCATAAGGCTAACACATAAAATGGCTAGCCTAAAATCATGTTTGAATCAACAACAATAAATAACACTTGTAGGATAATCAAAGTCATATTGTTTTGATATGCAAGCCGGATTAAGCTGATGACTATGATAGATGGTGTTCTTCTCTTGATGATTTCACCTTGAAAAAAAATAAAAAAATAATTAAAAAATGAACTTGTGGAAATTGTTTGAGCGAGCTGGAATCACTTTCTAGTCGAGTTTGGGTTTATTTTTATAGGGTTTTAATCAAAAACCGGACATGTATCTTCTTTATGCCGTAGAGGAAAAGATCCCTCTACGCCGCAAAGGTCGCGAAATTGCATTTTCTCCGTCGATTTTCAGGTTTAGCTCATAAAAAGAAAGTTGTAGATATATCTTTCCTATTTCCATGGACACTTGAATCATCTAAAAATTAGTTCGTATTAAGAAGTCATGATGGTGTAATTTTTGTAGCTTGAAGATTTACCGTTTGCAAGATATGTTGTTTAAAAAAAATGCGGAAAATGGTTTTTTTATTAAAGGGATAATTCCAAAAATGACCAAGTTGCCCAATCGCTGGGGCTTTTTGACCTTGGATTTGAAAACTTGTTTTGACCAGTTGCAAAAGTTGCCCAACGCAACCTTTAACGGGGGGACGACAAGTGACAAATTTTGGGAAACTTTGGACAAATTTTGGGCAACGCTGCCAAATTTTGGGCAACTTTGGACACGTGGCGTCCCATGGGGGGCGACACGTGTTGGGCAACCTTTGCAACTGGTCAAAACAATAATTTTCAAATCCAAGATCAAAAGCTCCAGCGATTGGGCAACTTGGTCATTTTTGAAATTACTCATTTTATTAATTTTGATAAAAAAAAAATGAATGACTACGATTAGAGGTGTCAAAACGGGCGGGCCGGGCGGGCACGGGCGCAGGCTAGAACGGGCACGGGCTAGAATGGACACGGGCTAAACGGGCACGGGCCAAACGGGCACATGTTATACAAATCGCTTTATAAAAGACTAAAAATGACGAAATAAATTCTTTAAAAGCAATACTTCATTTATATTTAAAAAATTAAATATATTACATATATAAATTTTTCTTTAAAAACGATTATAATGTTCATCAATTAAGAGAAAATATGTGCCCGTTAGTGCCCATTTAACTTTTCAATGGGCTAAATATGCCCATTTCAAAAAAAAGAGGGGGCTAAATGTGCCCAAATCTTTTACAAAGTAGCCAAAATTAGCCCATTTTTTTCATTTCGGGCACAAATTGTCACCTCTAACTACGATTAATTTATTGTATTTATGAAAAATATGAGATTTATATTGATCTCAACTCATATATTGTTACATGCAGTTAGTCTAAAGGCTTTCATAAACTGATAAAAAATTATTTCGTTTTGAGCAAAAACCGAACCGGTTTTTGTTCGAGTCAAAATTTGTTTGACCCAAAACTCGGTTTTGTGAGAGAAAAGGCGGATCCATGACCTAGAACCGGTTATGTTTAAACCAATTTGACACATAACCAGTCGGTTTAAACCGTTCTTAAACTGGTTGACAGCTAAAGGTTGGATAGATTCGGTTTAAACCAGTTTCCCTAACGGTTTTCAATTTTTTTTTTTTTTGATCGGATGGTTTTCGGTTTTTCTGTTCACCTCTATTCTTATACGGAAGCTATACAAATCTACCCATATATTGTATATGCGATTATGTTTTATCATGGTTTTTAAAAAGGGAGTTGTTATGCATACCCCGTATTCACCTTTTATCCTCACTGACTCATTTTTTTATCAGTTTATGATTTGTAATTTATTTTTTATCAATTTATGTTCCGTATTTTTTGCTTTTTTATCAATTTCTGTTCCGTATTTCTTGTCAAACTTTATATGTTTTGTTACTTTCTGTTTCATACCTTTATAATAAACAAAAATATATAAAAAAAATAAAAAATAATAAAAATTAAGGTGGTGTATTACAATCATTTTAGGAGTTGATGCTAACCGGTTGTAACCCGATGTCGGATGGTGGATCTGGCGGCGTGGGTCGGATCAGGGATGCGGTTTGGTGGGTGATGGTAAGTGGTTGTTATGGGATTGTTTAATTGATCGACAAAAAGGAGTTTTCTAAGATGCTGGAGTTGAATGGTGCAGAGAATGGTGTTTTTTTTAGAGTAAACTGCAAAATACGTCCCTGTGGTTTACCTGTTTGCCACCTTACATCCCTGTCAGAAAGTTTTGGCAATATACATCATTCGTTAGCTAAACGTTTGCCATCCTACATCCCTCGTTAACCATGAGGACTAACGGTGCAAATTTTTTCTCCGTTATCTCTTAACGAGTTGGATAATGTTACACCGTTAGCCTCCAGGACTAACGGTATTTGCACCGTTAGTCCTTTTTTTACATTATCTCCGTTTTTTGTACGTTTCTCCGGTTTTTGTACGTTTTCTCCGCTTTTGTACGTTTTTATTCATTTTTTGTATGTTTTATCCGTTTTTCTATGTTATTTGTACGTTTGATCCATTTTTATCCATTTTTTGTTACGTTTTATCCATTTTTTGTCAGTTTTTTTCCGTTTTTTATACGTTTTTTTTTTTATGTTATTATCCGTTTTTTGTATGTTTTATCCGTTTTTTAAAGTTTTTTTTACGTATTTATCCGTTTTTTGTATTTATTTATCCGTTTTTTATACGTTTTATCCGTTTTTTTACATTTTATCTGTTTTTGTCATTTCCCTCTCTTTTTGTACGTTTTATCAGTTTTTATGTGTTTATCCGTTTTTTGTACGTTTGATCCTATTTTTGTCAGTTTTTTGTACGTTTAATCCGGTTTTTTTTACGTTTTTTGTACTTTTTTATCCGTTTTTTGTATGTTTTACCCGTTATTTTACGTTTTATTCATTTTTTAACGTTTTTGATACGTTTTATACGTTTTTATCCGTTTTTGTGCATTTTTATCCTCTTTCTTACGTACAAAAAGGAGAAAAACAACTGACAAAAAGCGGATAAAACGTATACAAAATGGATAAAGCGTACAAATAATGTAAAAACTTATTATGACATAAAAAAGGGAAAAAAATGACAAAACCAGATAAAATATACGAAAAGGGATAAAACGTACAAAAAGCGGAGAAAACGTACACAAAACGGATAAATACGTACTAAAAACAGATAAAATGTATAAAAAAATCTGATCAAAAAAGGGTAAAACGAATAAAAACATAAAAAAAATCTGATAAAACGTACAAAAAGGGGGAAAGATGACAAAAAACGGATAAAACGTAAAAAAAAAAACGATAAATCGTAAAAAAACTGACAAAAACGGATAAAACGTAAAAAAAATGGACAAAAAACGGATAAAACGTACAAAAAACGGATAAGAAAGTAAAAAACTGATGAAAAGTACAAAAAAAGAGAAAAAAACTGACAAAAAAAAGGATAAAACGTACAAAGAATAGATAAAAACGTAACAAAAAACGGAGAAAACGTACAAAAAACGGAAAAACGTACAAAAACGGAGATAACATAAAAAAAGGACGAACGGTGCAAATACCGTTAGTCTTGAAGGATAACGGTGTAACATTATCTATCTCGTTAAGAAATAACGGAGAAAAAAATTGCACCGTTAGTCCTCATGGTTAACGAGGGATGTAGGGTGGCAAACGTTTGGCTAACGAATGATGTATATTGCCAAAAGTTTCTGACAGGGATGTAAGGTGGCAAAACGGGTAAACCACAAGGATGTATTTTGCAGTTTAGTCTTTTTTTTAAAAATAAATATCGGAGGTTATCAAGCTACAGAATTGCATGACAAATAGAAGAGGTATGCTAGACCCACAAAGAAACTCCCACAAAAACATCCACACGCTGACGTGTCATTATTTTATTGGTTTACTGTGTAACAGTTTCTCTCTCCTCTCTCTTACTGAACCAATCAGTCTCTACCACATCAGTTTGTGGATTTTTTTTGTGGGACTTTTTTTGTGGCCCTAGCATTTCTCCAAATAGAAAGCTAATGAGTTGTATGACAAAAGTTCAAGTTTCATGTCTAGAATCAATGTTCACAAATATTAATAGTTCACGGTAAAGACCAAATAATGCGACAAATAAAAGAACTTCTAATATTGTTAGTCAAATTTATACATTCAGTTAAGACTTAAGATCGATCATTTAGACTTTTCAAAGGAGTTATTCTGAAATTTTATAATTTGGTAGACCAAAGAAAATTGAAGTAGAAAAGAACAATCCAAAGTAGCAGTCACGAATGGCGGGCAATTAGAAAATGGGACATTTCAAACGGACTATTGTAGGAATTCCTACAACAGGGACAATATATATAGTATAAGCAAATTGCGAATACTTTGATCAATATATACTCTAACCAAACCCGTTTGACATATATACACACATTCATATTCAGGGATCACTTGCCGCAATTCAATACTACGTAGTTAATTGTGCAGAAAAAAAAGAAGAAAAATCATCTCAATCATGTCTGATAATCAATCGCCGCCCATAGTAATCAATCCTGACGGTTCAGTTACTCGCAACATATCCTTCTTCCCTAGCTCCCTTCCGACACCTGATGAAAATTCAGACACCCTTGTGCTAAGCAAAGATGTAACCATCAACAACATTAATAAAACATGGGTTCGAATTCATATCCCAAAACAAAGTACTAGAAATAATAATCCTGTCAAAAAGCTTCCAGTCATTGTTTACTACCATGGAGGTGGCTTTCTAATGTTAAGTGCATCTTCAACTCTAACTCATGATTTTTGCAACGAGCTAGCAAAGAATCTCTCCGTCATAGTGGTATCAGTAGACTACCGTCTAGCGCCAGAACACCGCCTTCCTGCAGCGTATGAAGACGGGGTAGAGGCTTTGCACTGGATTAAATCATCACAAGATCCATGGTTGATAAACTTTGCTGACTTGTCTAATTGTTATTTAATGGGCACTAGTGCCGGTGCAAACCTAGCTTACCATGCAGGATTACGTGTATCACAAAAACTTGATGAGCTCGAGCCGCTAAAGATCAAAGGGTTGATCTTGCACCATCTATTCATTGGAGGCGTGGAGCGGACAGGGTCAGAGATCCATTTGGCAGAAGCTGGGAGCTTGACTTTATTCCACAGTGATATGTCGTGGGATTTATCTCTACCTATCAATGCAAGTCGTGATCATGAATATAGCAATCTAATAATAGGTGGTTCAGATGATATGGGTCGCATCAAGGACTCAGGGTTGCGGGTGATGGTGTCAAATTGTTATGGTGATTTGTTAATTGATCGTCAAATGGAGTTTGCAAAAAATTTAGAGCTGAAAGGTGTAATGACCGAGTGTTTTTATGGAGAAGGTTATCATGGAATCGAGTTATATGACAAATCGAAGGCCATGAAGTTGTTTGACGTGATGTCAAGTTTCATGTCTTTGAGTATTAATAATGGTCACAATAATTAGGTGTTCATGGTTACCTGATGATCACTTCCACCAGACGTCTAAGGTTGATAAGAATTTGCTATATGTCGAGTTTCATGTCTTCAGTATTTGTAATATTTGAACAATATATAACATATTTCTAATATATCTTAAACCAGCTCCTTTCCTTGCTAGTCTTTTACTCAAGGGAGATGATTTGCACACTCCAAATTCTTATTGGGACACTCCAGTGTACAAGCAGTTAAAGCAGTATGTTAATAATGCACAAGTATCTAATGCATTTATTGGAGTGTCCCAATCAATATGAAATGTGTGCAAATCAATTCGCCGCCATGTATGATCATGTTTGACTTTACTTGAGAAGACTCTAATCCTTCTAGTATATTATATGCCTATTCATCTCATATAAGTTGTTAGTAACACATGTTCGCTTAAAAAAAGTTAGATTGTACACGTTTATATCTCCACGGTAATAAAAGCGTGTAGATGTATTTTGGGTTTATCCACAATTGCAGGCGTGTAGAAAATTACTCACATTTCCAATCGCGGATTGTTAGTAGTCAAAATAGAATTAACATGCACATAAAAGTGTGTAAAAAAGATATAGTAGATGAATAATAAAAGATATTGTATCATTAATCTATTATGTCAGCATTTAGTTGCTTGTTTATTTTATGTATGTTATGCATGTTTTGTATAAATGCCATTGTTAATCATTAGCGTTCCGCTTGTTTTCTACTGTATTAAAATAGAAAGTCTTTGTGGACTATTACTACACTCTATTATAATTCCTAATAGAAGACAATAACACAAGGATACACTTTTTAACGTATAATTCTTATTTGAACGATACAAAGAATCACAAAGTGCCTTACTGATAAACACTTAATTAAATGACAATAAAGTATTACTCTCTATTCAGGTAAACTAAACAAAGGTAAGAGTTTACAAGTGAACTCTGGGTTTATGATAGGATCAAGGACAATGACGAGTTTAAGACGAGAGTAAATGCTCTTCTAAAATTTAACAATTAATATGGAAGAGATAACATTTACTCTGACCAACATTCTGTTTATATAAGTTACAAACGAGGATGTCACGTGAGGGTTGTCGAGACTGTCAAACATTTACTACTGAAATACATATTTCACTAAATGCTTCTATTCTTGGAAACACAACAACCTTGCTTTTGAGAAATAGTGATTACAACTCTTCCCCACTTTTCATCAACTAGTACTTGGCTTTGACTTTCTTAAGGATACAATTTATCCCGCTTATCTGCTATCTTGAAAGGTCTCGACTAAATATCAAAGAGATATTTTGACTTGAGCAAACTTATGTTGGTTCGATCAGAGAGCTGAAATGATCATCTAGGTATTGCCAATCCTTGATGAACAGTTGTCCTTCAACTTCTAGCTCTTATACATACTAGCTGACTCTGCATATGCTAGTGAGTATATCGATCTTCAAGTTTTCTTTGGCTTTTTGACAAAGTCTATGACGTGAACCTTGTTGAGGATGCTCGTTGATTCCTTTATCAGCGAGTCTTTTTATACTTGATCTAATTTATGTTTAAATCTAGTCGGAGACCATTAGGCACTGAATTGACCTAACAAATTTGGTTTAAGATCCAACTTTAAATAAGTGCATTTTCTGGTACGTTTTTGCATGCATCATTTAGTATTACATTTTATAACATTTAACCTTTGAATTAGCGAGCTTGTTGAGTAAGTAGCGTCTAATGTTTTGAATTTTGTTTAAACGCAATTTACAAATGTTATATAAAAATGTGTATAAATGATTATTGCTTACTACTGCTGCTAATGTTTCCAAACACACCATATCTAAATTTAATACATGAATACATATATGTTGTTGGTATCATATAAAAGAAAAATATGTGAATATGTTTACATTTCATGGTTGTCGAAATTTGATGTTAAATAAAAACCTTTTGAATATAATTGGAGTGAATATAGAATGAAGAACCATAATTGATGTCACGATGACGTGGAGGTGGTTTACCATTACACCCGTTCTTGTAACTTTCCCTTCATGTTGCATTTCTTTTACTATTGGTTACCATCATGATGGCAAATACTCAAATGGGAGGCTGCAATTAGGTCTTTTAATCTATATTTGCTGCCGTTTTATTCTACAAAAATAAAATAAAATTATTAGTTACCGTATATAGTCCTCCAGAGTAAAATTTGCTGCCTTTTTATTCTATAAAAAAGGAGTTGTCATGCATGCGTACCTCGTAGTCAGCTTTATCCGTATTATTTGTTTTTTTATCAGTTTTTGTTCCGTATTTTTTTGTCAAACTTTATATTGTCTGTTCCGTACTTTTTGTTTCGTAGCTTTACAATAAACACAAAATTAAAAATAATACTAGTAATAATAATAATAATAATAATAATAATAATAATAATAATAATAATAATAAT
>LBNU01020064.1:26792-46234 GCA_014162995.1 Artemisia annua | reverse complement strand
AAAGTTTAGTACCTACATAAAGAAAAAAAATTCTTCAGTACACAGAAGTAACATTTGTGACAAGTATGCTGCATTTTGAAAGAATTTGCCCATTAAAAGGCTCATTGACATTCAAAGCTAACCACTTAAACAATCAAAAACCCCCAGAGTCTCGTCTCGAAAAATACACGTATACATAAGCTAAACAACTTAGCATGGCTTGAAATGAATATGTAGTTAGATATACCGCAAGCATTAATGATGCGTAAGAGCGTAGCTCAGATTCTCCGAATCTTTCCTTAACAACAATTTAACAACTAATAAAAATCTAATAATTAATGATGTATTCGTTAGGATCGACTTTGCATCAACATTACAAAATCTCATAGTAGTTGCCTAATAAAAATCTAAATCTATCAATTTATTTATCTAAATAACTTGATCGATCGGTACCTAATATTATTATTTTAGTTCAAATGATCTCTTTAAAATACTATTCCATAGGTTATAACTAAATATATTACACTCTACATTTGAGAGAAAATTAAAATAAAATAAAATAAAACATTTTTTGTAAATTATATAAACAAAGTTAAATCTATCTATCTATTTTATATAATAAACAACAATTTTGATCTTCTCTGGTCATCATGTTTTTTAAAATATAACTCAAAACCTGATGTTGATAGGCCGGAGGAGTATCATTCGTCATTGCAAGCGGGGGTTTGGGTTATGAAGAAAAGCTTAAAAGAGATATCGAGTTCACCAGCTGGTAAAAGTATAAGCTTCTCAGAGATAAAGTGAAATAGCCAAGACATAAGAGTTGCAAAGAGAGGAGTAAATAGTTATGTACCTACTACACATGCAATAAGAGTACTAAATGACTTTAGCTATTTGATGTCAAGAAATTTATTATGCGTATAGGCTGAGATAGTAGATGTAATTTGTTGCCATTTTAGCCGTTCAAAAAAAAAAATTTTTTTTTTTTTTGTTACCATTTTAAAGAAACTCACCGTTGATGGTGCAAGATGAAAATTTGAAGATTAGATACTGTATAAAATAGTTTTGCTTGTCTTGGAATATATTGATAGAATGAGATAAGGCAAGATGTTTATTGTAACTAACCAATACCTGCACACTAAAAAAAATGAAAGAAAAAAATTGTGCATAACCAATATTACTAAGTGTCAAAAGTTGGTGTATAGGACTTTGCGAACGTGAGAACCAACTATGCAACATCAATCGGCCATGGAGTACACTCGATGGATTGACGTTGGTTGGCTTAATCTTGTCCTCCTTGACTTTCCACAATGCCTAAGCCATCTACGACAATTGATGTCAAGTCTAGTGTGACGAGACTGTTGAGGTTTCCAAATTAAATACTATTGTGATGATAATATTAACTTGTGCCTCTAGGGCACAAGTTAGAAAAACCCATATTATAAATCAACCTTCAGAATCACTTAAGAGAGAACCAAAAGTTGGCTTACCCGAAATTGTGTTTAACAAAGTCATTCATTAATCCATCGTCTGTCACTATATTGTATTTAACAAAGTCAATGGTGTTAGAAAATTGAAAACCAAATCCATTGAGAGAGAAAACAAAAACCAAATAAAGAAACGTGTGAAACCCAAAATCACTTTCACAAAAATGAAACCCTAATTTTTTTTAAAAATCCGGCCACAGGGCGGTTCAGTTCGATTAGTAAGAAGATTTAAACTATCCATCGCGGGGCGGATTCTCAGTGAGTGGCACCTAAGCCAAAGAAGAAGGTGATAGATTCAGTGAGTGATGACAATAGCTCACTGAATCCCAAGTTACTCCTCACTGAAGCAACAAAAGCTAAAGACTGAAGGTTGAAGACATGAAGCCTGAAGAATGGGCAGGACAAGGCGGGAAACGTTTGAAGTTACAAAGAGTGTCAGTATCCCTGTAAAGTCAAACTTTCCTTGAATGGCTTGAGTTCAGGATGGTGTCATATCTAAACCTCAGAAAGCACTGTTGTCCATAGCCCAAAATAGACTTGTGTAATAGAGACAAAATACGCAAGCATTTTGTCTCTACTAGGCTGATGTAATCTTTGTCTTTTTCATAACGGTTGTAATATACTTGTGTATAAATAGGAGTCATAAGAGAAGAGTAAAGGTTGCGGAGTTTGTGCACTTAATGCTTAGACATTCACAAACTAATCTTTACTCTCTCCAAATAGCAAACATCCTTAAGATAGCTTAGTGGGTCTTTTGTTGCTACTTAAGCATAGCTTAAGTTTAGTGAGGAGTAACACCAACATACTTGTCATTTCAATCCCAAGTGTTTATTCCGCGAACACTTGGGTATAATTATTTTGATTAATTTCTAATAAAGAGTTAAACGTTGAAAATATAGTCTTCTTTCCTTTTACGTTTTTCATTACTTAGTCATTAATCTACACTTCACTACGTCATGGAACTTGGTTAGAATAACTTTGTTGTTACGCCTAACTAAGTAAAAGGGACCAACAAGTGGTATCAGAGCCTCTGGTTTATAAAACTTTCAAAACAAAAGAGTGCTCAAAAAGTTTTTAAAATCAAGATCCTACCATGGCTGATAGTGACGTACCCCAACTAGTCGATAAAAAGGGAGGAAGCTATACTGCTACAGCTCCCCGACTTGAAGTTGGAAAATTCAATAAGTGGAAAAAGCGCATGCTTTGCTACTTAACTGGGATGGAGCCTTATTACATCACACTGATTAATGAGGGTCCATATGTCCCTAAAACAGCTACTGGTTTAGTTAAACCTGAAGCTCAGTGGACTCCTGATGAAAGAAGGGTGGTCAATCAAGACCAACGCCTGAAAAGCATCATTATATCCTGTCTCCCTGACGATATAATGGAATCAGTCATCAACTGTCCAACTGCTAAGCAGACTTGGACTGACTTGGTTCATAGCTATGAAGGCCCCTCAGATACCAAAGAGAACAGAATCATGGACCTAAAACTTGAATACAATACCTTCAGGGCCAAAGATTCTGAAAGTCTCTCAGAGACCTATACCTGGTATAAAACCCTTCTGAATGAATTGACCAATGATGGTGTCATCCTGTCTAAGCATGAAATCAATGTTGGCTTTGTCAACTGTCTCCCTGAGAAGTGGTTAAACTTCTCTCAGGGTTTAAGAAATGCCAACCACCTTCAAAATCTTGAGCTTCCTGAGATCTATGGTAAATTTCTCTATGAGGAAAACCTAATCTCTAAGAGATACCCTAAAGCTCAAGATATCAAAAAGACCCTGACTAGTTCACCCATATCAACTGCCTTCTATTCTAATGGTATTGTGCAGGATTTCCAAGAAAACTCAGATGATGAGGCTGATGTTAGGACCAGTGAGGAGTACCTAAATGATTTACAACTTGAATTTCAAGAAAGGGCACTCCTTGCTAACTCAAAACGTTTTATCAGTAGAAACAAACCTTTTCAAAAAGCTAAAGCTAATGAAAACACTGAGTGTTTTAAATGTGGCAAAAGAGGTCACTTTGCAAAAGACTGTTTTTCAAAAACAACCTCAGACCCCTCATATCAGTTTTCAGGAAATAACACTTCAGGAACCAAATTTCAACCAAAAATGCTTCAGTCTCCTCAATATTTTCAAAACAAGACTGAAAATAACCCTCAAAAAGACTTTAAAGCAAAATACAGAAAGGCAAAGGCTAAGCTTGCTCTACTTGAGGCTGCTCCTTCAAACCCTCAGTCTCATCAAGCCCCCAAACCTGTCCAGGCAAAGAACAAAGGGCTGGTTGCGGAAACCTATGACTGGGATGAGGAAGATGTGTCCTCTGATGAAGAAGTTCATGTCAGTGCACTGATGGCACTCTCTGATGACAACAAGCTAGCTGTGGGCAAGATTTATGCCAGAAATGGAGAGTGGGTCAACATCACAATGAGAAAGGTAAATATTTTACTTTCTATGGATGATGATTCTGATTGGCAATCTTACCTTAATTATATCAGTGTTGATCTTAAGTTTGTTGAAGAGCAGAGACTGAATTTGTTTTCCAAATATAACAAACTTGTTTTTGAATTAAGTATGTGTAGAGATGAACTTCTTGCATTAAAACAAGCAAAACTTGAAAATGTCACACTTCAAATTCAAAACTCTGAATAAGTTAAACAAAATCATGCTCTTCAAGAAGAACTTAAGAAAGAAAAGGATGTTATTGAGAGCTGGACCAAGAAAAATCCTCGACTCTATGAAACAGTCAGTCTCATTCCTAGTACCAAAAGGAAAGTACTGGGAGAGGACCAGTTCACTGAATCATCAAGTGAGCCCCTCAGTGAGAAGAGGTTCTTGCCAGCTGGCACATCCTTTGATAAAGAGATGAATCCCAAGTCAAAGGACTGGATTGAAAGATTCAGTCCTGATGGCAAAATGCCAAACTTTGACACTGGAAAGATCTTGCTGCCTGAAAGTCAGGCCATTAAGGAGTTACTTGGAGTCACTGATGAACCCAGCAGTGCTGAGAAAGTTACTGAATCCGAAACTGAATCCCAAACTCCTTTACCCCCATTAAAAGTTCTTCAGGGTGCTGAACCATGTTCTGACATAGGACCTCATGTCTACTCTCAAGACTCTCCCAAGGAGAGGGTGGGATTAGGCACAACGATCCTGAAAAGGCCCAACTCTGAACAAAATAACTTGAGTCCAGCCCCCACTGAAGTCTTTTCACCACTCACCTCCACTGAGGTCAAACCCAACAACACTGACTCTAAGGTTGATCAGCTAACTAAACGTGTTAGGAAGTTGAGTGAGAAATTGGAATCAGCTGGAAAACCACCAGCCACTGAAAAGGAAATAACTCCAGCTTCCTCAAGTACATCCAGACCTAAGTCCACTAAGAAACCATTGAAGAAATGTGAGCTATGCAGTTATACAATTCACACCACTGATAATTGCTATAGAATCCTATTTTGCATGGTCTGCAAAAGTGAAGATCATAGGACTTCTGATCACATTTCTTATGTCACCAAAGCAAATTACAAAGCTCAGGCTCATCAGTATACTTCACCATCAAAACAATCCCTGAAACCAAAGGCTAAGCCTTTCAAGCCATGCACACATTGTGGATACACTGACCATCACCCTGTAGATTGTCTCATGTATCCTTGTTGTGACATTTGTGGTGATCCTTCTCATGATACATCTGGCCATGACAAAGTCATTAAATCTNCAAATTACAAAGCTCAGGCTCATCAGTATACTTCACCATCAAAACAATCCCTGAAACCAAAGGCTAAGCCTTTCAAGCCATGCACACATTGTGGATACACTGACCATCACCCTGTAGATTGTCTCATGTATCCTTGTTGTGACATTTGTGGTGATCCTTCTCATGATACATCTGGCCATGACAAAGTCATTAAATCTAGAAGAGGACTGACAAACAATGTCTCTCAGTCACCTGAGTCCTCCTCAAGCATCAGATGTAATGTTTGTGGAAGCACCTTTCACTCCTCCACTGATCATGAGTCCATGAAAAAATTCAAAAAGTCCTTGAAGCCTAAACCCACCAAGATGTGGGTCAATAAGAAAAACTAACCCAGTCTATTATTTGTGCAGAGACACGCCAGGGAGCCTGTATGGCATCTAGATAGTGGATGCTTAAGAAGCATGACTGGTGTGAAGCAGTATCTGCACAAATATGTAGAGGAACCAGGACCCAAGGTAGTATTTGGTGATAACTCATCAGCTCCCACTAAAGGTTATGGTTCAGTAGACTGCAATGGTATAGTTTTTACAAGGATAGCTTATGTAAATGGACTCAAGTACAATCTCATCTGTGTCAGCCAACTATGTGATGCAAAATACATAGTTCAGTTTGATGATAAGAGAGGAACCATCTTCAACGCCAACAAAGAAGTCATGTTGATTGCTCCAAGAAGAGATGATGTTTATGTCTTGGACATGTCAACACTCACTCAGAACGGGACTTGCCTCTTTACAAAGGCAAGTGAAGCAATCAACTAGCAATGGCACAGAAGACTCTCTCATCTCAATTTCAAAAACATTAACAACCTTGCCAAACAAAACAAAGTTCTTGGCCTGCCCTCACTGGTGTTTTCAAAAGACAAACCTTGATCAGCATGTGAAAAAGGAAAACACCATAGGGCCTCATTCAAAACCAAACAAAACTCCTCAATCAAAAGCTGTCTGCACCTCCTTCACATGGATCTATTTGGACCTGTCACTCCAATGTCTATCCACCATGAGAAGTATACTCTGGTCATAGTGGATGAATACTCAAGATACACTTGGGTGTACTTCCTGACAAAAAAGAGCCAGGCAGCTGAAACAATCATGTCCTTTGTCAGGAACATTGAAAATCAAAATGACATTAAGGTCAAACAAATAAGAACTGACAATGGGACTGAATTCAGAAATCAGGACCTTGAGTGCTTCTGTGATGAGAAAGGAATCTCACAAAACTTTTCCTCTCCATACACTCCAGAACAAAATGGAGTGGCTGAGAGGAAGAACAGAACACTCATTGAGGCATCTAGAACAATGCTAAATGGCTCAGTCCTCTCAAAACATTTTTGGACTGAAGCTGTCAGAACAGCATGCTACACTCAAAATAGGTCAATCATTGTCAAAAGGCAAAACAAAACCCCTTATTAAATATTCAAGGGTAGAATCCCAAATATCAGCTACTTTCATGTGTTTGGGTGTCCTGTGTTTATTCATAATTACAAGGATCACTTAGGCAAATTTGATGCCAAGGCTGATGATGGATATTTCTTAGGTTACTCACTGGTCTCCAAAGCCTTCAGGGTGTTCAACACTAGGAGACAACAAACTGAGGAAACCTATCATATCACCTTTGATGAAAGCACTGAGGCTATTCAGTATTCTAACTCCTCACTGGAAGAAATTGGGATTGATGATTCATTCAGATATCCTCCTGATGGATATCATCCTGAGAATAATCCTTCCACTTAATATCAAGCTGATGCTGACTTCTCATATTACATCCTTCCTCACAACCTTCCTCAACCAACCGTCAGTGAGTTTGTTGAAGCACAACAAGTTCCAAATGAGATAACTCATACTGAATCAACTGTTCAGGAACCTGTTGAGAACAACATCCAAATTGAACTCACTGAAAAGCAAGTCCTAGAGGAACCTCAGGCACCTGTTACAGAACCCACTCCACCTACTAATCAGGCATCAACAAGCTCAAACTCATACCCCAGACCTTAGGAAAGATGGTCTAGACATCAACACATTGAGCTAGTTAACATAATTGGTGAACCTATCTTTGAGGGAATGCTTACTAGAAGAATGGCTGCCAAACTCACTGCAGCCACAGCCAATGAATTTCTGTATGTTGCCTTCATATCCAGCATTGAACCCAAAAGTGTAAAAGAAGCCATGAAACATCCAAGTTGGGTTGATGCCATGCATGATGAACTAGAACAGTTTGATAGGAATGATGTCATGACGTTAGTTGAATACCCTCAGGGTGTTTTTGTCATTGGCATGAAGTGGGTATTCAAAAACAAGACTGATGAAAATGGGACTGTTATCAAGAATAAGGCAAGACTTGTGGCCAAAGGATATAATCAACAGGAAGGGATTGATTATGAAGAAACATTTACCCCCGTTGCTAGAATGGAAGCCATCAGGATCTTCCTTGCCTATGCCACTTACATGAACTTCAAGGTTTACCAAATGGATGTCAAGAGTGCATTCTTGAATGGTAAACTCAAAGAGGAAGTTTATGTTCAACAGCCCCTGGATTTGAAAGCTATGAGTTCCCTAATCATGTCTATAAGCTTAACAAAGCCCTTTATGGACTGAAACAAGCTCATAAGGCATGGTATGAGACTCTCTCAGCTTTCCTGATCTAGAACAAATTTGTCAGAGGAAAGATAGACAACACTTTGTTTATCTACAGGACAAAGGAAGATGTGATCTTGGTCCAAGTGTATGTGGATGACATCATCTTTGGCTTAACAAGCTATAAACTGTGCAAACAGTTTGAGAAACTGATGACCAACCAGTTTGAAATGAGCATGATGGGTGAACTCACATACTTCCTTGGACTATAAATTAAACAGACTGATCAGGGGATCCCCATCAGTCAAGAGAAGTACATCAGGAACACACTGAAAAAGTATGATCTCAGTGACTGTACTTTAGTTAAAACCCCAATGACTCCTCCAAATGACCTTGGTCCTGACCTCACTGGAAAATCAGTAAATCAAACCATGTTCAGAGGAATGATTGGATCACTGATGTATCTCCTTGCCACAAGGCCAGATATTCAGTGTGCAGTCTGCCTATGTGCAAGATATCAGTCTGACCCTAAAGAATCACACCTTACTGCTGTGAAAAGAATTCTCTGAAGGGTACTCCAAACCTTGGTTTGTACTACCCTAAGTGCTCAGGATTCGATCTTAAGGGTTACACTGATTCTGACTATGCAGGCTGCAACATGGATAGAAAGAGTACTTCATGGTCCTGTCAATTTTTTGGAGGAAAACTTGTTTGTTGGAGCACCAAGAAGCAACAATCAGTAGCCATGTCCTCTGCAGAAGCTGAGTATGTGGCTGCAGCAGGGTGTTGTGCAAATGTACTGTGATGAAAAGTCAACTCAGTGACTATGGCATCCATTACAAAAGTGTACCCATCTTTTGTGACAACACCAGTGCTATTACCATATCCAACAACCCTGTGCTTCATCAAAGGAGCAAACACATTGATATCAGATATCATTTCATCAGGGACCATTTCATGAATGGAGAGATTGAATTACATTTCATCCCCACTGAATATCAGTTAGCTGATATCTTTATAAAAACCTTGGATGAACCCACTTTCACTAGACTGAAAGCAGAACTGGGCATGTTAGATATTGATAATCAGGCCACTGATTAAAATTATCTATCAGGTTGTAAAATCTCTCTAAGGTCCCTGAACCTTCATCAACCTTCAGTGAGATATATGTCTCTTAACATACTCACTGATTAATCAACTCCTCTGGGTGCCCAAGAGATACTGAAAGCATTTAATGCATAACTAAATGCTCCAAGTTTATAGTTAGTAAATGTCTTAGGTTGGTAACTGAAAACCTATTTAATATAGGAATATATGTCTCTGACCTTCTGGCATCCACTTCTTGGGCCCCCATATCATCCTTACATAACCCACTTGGCATTTAATGCCACTCTGCAAAAGGCATAAACGTGCAACTGTTCATCTTGACAGTTGCGAAAAACGAGGGGAGTGGAAAGGTGGAGTTAATGCGGATGTCAAAAAATTCAAAGTTGCAAATTTAAAACATCTTTGACATCCGCACGCTCCCAAACCCTAAATCTTTCCTATAAATACCCTCTCACAAAACACACACACAAGCTTTCAAAATTATCAAACCCCTTGCAAATTTTTCTGTGAATCTGTGTGTGTTCATTTTACTATAACCAAAACTTTTCCGATCAACTTCCGACCAATCTTTTTTTTTTTAAAAATGGCCTCTTCTCAAGTCATTCCATACGCACCTAATGTGGAATTCCAGATTGAGAGTGTGGACATGACTAAAAACAACGTGGTAGGAAACTTTGCTTATCCTGAGGGATTTCCAGTCTACAAGGACGTGGTTAAATATTTACAAAACTGTTTCCTATCTACAACTTTTTCAAAAACACCTTCTGTGATCTACCCAGACTATCTAAGGGAATTTTGGTGTACTGCTATGGTGGATAAGCCCACTGAGCCCAAGAATGCTACCATTAAGTTCACTCTGAACAATGGGAAGAAACACCTATCCCTGACCTATAAGTCTTTTGTCAAAGCCACTGGCCTTGACTACTCACAGACTTTTGAAGCCCATCCTACTGATGATGAGGTGAAAGCTGAATTGCTGACCCTTGGGCCATATGACAAGTTCCACCCTGAAGTGGCCCCAGGGACCCTTTTGTCCAAAGCCCCAATCCTGAAGGCCTGGGTCCCAGCCCTATGGAGAATCCTGATGACCTTTGTCATTCAGGTCCTTGGGGGGGACAAATCCTCCATGGAGCAATTGAATGCTACTCAAGCAATGATAGTATTCAGTCTCCTTGAAGGTAAAAAAATTGATGTTGGAGAAATAATCTTTAGAGACCTCATAACTAAACTGACCACAGGAAAATCTAGGCAGAGAGGAACTTTAACGACCCGGGGAAACACTAAACTCTCCAGGACTTCATTGTATTGTGCTCTAGACTTTCAGGGTTTCTTTGTTACGGTTAGCCATTCACAAGTGGCTAGCTTGTGTGACAAACCTGTTGGTTTTGAGACCAATCAATGCTTCACCATCAAAACAATCCCTGAAACCAAAGGCTAAGCCTTTCAAGCCATGCACACATTGTGGATACACTGACCATCACCCTGTAGATTGTCTCATGTATCCTTGTTGTGACATTTGTGGTGATCCTTCTCATGATACATCTGGCCATGACAAAGTCATTAAATCTAGGAGAGGACTGACAACCAATGTCTCTCAGTCACCTAAGTCCTCCTCAAGCATCAGATGTAATGTTTGTGGAAGCACCTTTCACTCCTCCACTGATCATGAGTCCATGAAAAAATTCAAAAAGTCCTTGTAGCCTAAACCCAGCAAGATGTGGGTCAATAAGAAAAACTAACCCAGTCTAATATTTGTGCAGAGACACGCCAGGGAGCCTGTGTGGCATCTAGATAGTGGATGCTCAAGAAGCATGACTGGTGTGAAGCAGTATCTGCACAAATATGTAGAGGAACCAGGACCCAAGGTAGTATTTGGTGATAACTCATCAGCTCCCACTGAAGGTTATGGTTCAGTAGACTGCAATGGTATAGTTTTTACAAGGATAGCTTATGTAAATGGACTCAAGTACAATCTCATCAGTGTCAGCCAACTATGTGATGCAAAATACATAGTTCAGTTTGATGATAAGAGAGGAACCATCTTCAACGCCAACAAAGAAGTCATGTTGATTGCTCCAAGAAGAGATGATGTTTATGTCTTGGACATGTCAACACTCACTCAGAACGGGACTTGCCTCTTTACAAAGGCAAGTGAAGCAATCAACTAGCTATGGCACAGAAGACTCTCTCATCTCAATTTCAAAAACATCAACAACCTTGCCAAACAAAACAAAGTTCTTGGCCTGCCCTCAATGGTGTTTTCAAAAGACAAACCTTGATCACCATGTGAAAAAGGAAAACACCATAGGGCCTCATTCAAAACCAAACAAAACTCCTCAATCAAAAGCTGTCTGTACCTCCTTCACATGGATCTATTTGGACCTGTCAGTCCAATGTCTATCCACCATGAGAAGTATACTCTAGTCATAGTGGATGAATACTCAAGATACACTTGGGTGTACTTCCTGACAAAAAAGAGCCAGGCAGCTGAAACAATCATGTCCTTTGTCAGGAACATTGAAAATCAAAATGACATTAAGGTCAAACAAATAAGAACTGACAATGGGACTGAATTCAGAAATCAGGACCTTGAGTGCTTCTGTGATGAGAAAGGAATCTCACAAAACTTTTCCTCTCCATACACTCCTGAACAAAATGGAGTAGCTGAGAGGAAGAACAGAACACTCATTGAGGCATCTAGAACAATGCTAAATGGCTCAGTCCTCTCAAAACATTTTTGGACTGAAGCTGTCAGAACAGCATGCTACACTCAAAATAGGTCAATCATTGTCAAAAGGCAAAACAAAACCCCTTATGAAATATTCAAGGGTAGAATCCCAAATATCAGCTACTTTCATGTGTTTGGGTGTCCTGTGTTTATTCATAATCACAAGGATCACTTAGGCAAATTTGATGCCAAGGCTGATGATGGATATTTCTTAGGTTACTCACTGGTCTCCAAAGCCTTCAGGGTGTTCAACACTAGGAGACAAAAAACTGAGGAAACCTATCATATCACCTTTGATGAAAGCACTGAGGCTATTCAGTATTCTAACTCCTCAGTGGAAGAAATTGGGATTGATGATTCATCCAGATATCCTCCTGATGGATATCATCCTGAGAATAATCCTTCCACTCAATATCAAGCTGATGCTGACTTCTCATATTACATCCTTCCTCACAACCTTCCTCAACCAACCGTCAGTGAGTTTGTTGAAGCACAACAAGTTCCAAATGAGATAACTCATACTGAATCAACTGTTCAGGAACCTGTTGGGAACAACATCCAAATTGAACTCACTGAAAAGCAAGTCCTAGAGGAACCTTAGGCACCTGTTACAGAACCCACTCCACCTACTAATCAGGCATCAACAAGCTCAAACTCATACCCCAGACCTCAGGAAAGATGGTCTAGACATCAACACATTGAGCTAGTTAACATAATTGGTGAACCTATCTTTGAGGGAATGCTTACTAGAAGAATGGCTGCCAAACTCACTGCAGCCACAGCCAATGAATGTCTGTATGTTGCCTTCATATCCAACATTGAACCCAAAAGTGTAAAAGAAGCCATGAAACATCCAAGTTGGGTTGATGCCATGCATGATGAACTAGAACAGTTTGATAGGAATGATGTCATGACGTTAGTTGAATGCCCTCAGGGTGTTTTTGTCATTGGCATGAAGTGGGTATTCAAAAACAAGACTGATGAAAATGGGACTGTTATCAAGAACAAGGCAAGACTTGTGGCCAAAGGATATAATCAACAGGAAGGGATTGATTATGAAGAAACATTTACCCCCGTTGCTAGAATGGAAGCCATTAGGATCTTCCTTGCCTATGCCACTTACATGTACTTTAAGGTTTACCAAATGGATGTCAAGAGTGCATTCTTGAATGGTAAACTCAAAGAGGAAGTTTATGTTCAACAGCCCCTGGATTTGAAAGCTATGAGTTCCCTAATCATGTCTATAAGCTTAACAAAGCCCTTTATGGACTGAAACAAGCTCCTAGGGCATGGTATGAGACTCTCTCAGCTTTCCTGATCCAGAACAAATTTGTCAGAGGAAAGATAGACAACACTTTGTTTATCTACAGGACAAAGGAAGATGTGATCTTGGTCCAAGTGTATGTGGATGACATCATCTTTGGCTCAACAAGCTATAAACTGTGCAAACGGTTTGAGAAACTGATGACCAACCAGTTTGAAATGAGCATGATGGGTGAACTCACATACTTCCTTGGACTACAAATTAAACAGACTGATCAGGGGATCTCCATCAGTCAAGAGAAGTACATCAGGAACACACTGAAAAAGTATGATCTCAGTGACTGTGCTTTAGTTAAAACCCCAATGACTCCTCCAAATGACCTTGGTCCTGACCTCACTGGAAAATCAATAAATCAAACCATGTTCAGAGGAATGATTGGATCACTGATGTATCTCCTTGCCACAAGGCCAGATATTCAGTGTGCAGTCTGCCTATGTGCAAGATATCAGTCTGACCCTAAAGAATCACACCTTACTGCTGTGAAAAGAATTCTCTGAAGGGTACTCCAAACCTTGGTTTGTACTACCCTAAGTGCTCAGGATTCGATCTTAAGGGTTACACTGATTCTGACTATGCAGGCTGCAACATGGATAGAAAGAGTACTTCAGGGTCCTGTCAATTTCTTAGAGGAAAACTTGTTTGTTGGAGCACCAAGAAGCAACAATCAGTAGCCATGTCCTCTGCAGAAGCTGAGTATGTGGCTGCAGCAGGGTGTTGCAAATGTACTGTGGATGAAAAGTCAACTCAGTGACTATGGCATCCATTACAAAAGTGTACCCATCTTTTGTGACAACACCAGTGCTATTACCATATCCAACAACCCTGTGCTTCATCAAAGGAGCAAACACATTGATATCAGATATCATTTCATCAGGGACCATTTCATGAATGGAGAGATTGAATTACATTTCATCCCCACTGAATATCAGCTAGCTGATATCTTTATAAAACCCTTGGATTANTACTGATGATGAGGTGAAAGCTGAATTGCTGACCCTTGGGCCATATGACAAGTTCCACCCTGAAGTGGCCCCAGGGACCCTTTTGTCCAAAGCCCCAATCCTGAAGGCCTGGGTCCCAGCCCTATGGAGAATCCTGATGACCTTTGTCATTCAGGTCCTTGGGGGGGACAAATCCTCCATGGAGCAATTGAATGCTACTCAAGCAATGATAGTATTCAGTCTCCTTGAAGGTAAAAAAATTGATGTTGGAGAAATAATCTTTAGAGACCTCATAACTAAACTGACCACAGGAAAATCTAGGCAGAGACTTATGTCCTACCCTAGGTTCATTTCCTGTGTGCTTCAGGATCTATTAGGGTCAACTTATGAGAGGCATGAGGTTTTGGGATTCGTACCAGAAGTACTCCATAAGGCAAACTACTCTAAGGACCCTACTGAGGCCACACCCATCGCCCTGACAACATTTATGTTGGCAACACTTCAGGGAGTTAACACAATTTCACCTGTTCCATCCCCTCAGAGGGAAAAGAAGGAAAAGAAGAAGGGATCGGGGTCCAAGAATGTGACTAAACCCAAGTCACTCGCCATTGGTACCTCAGTCTCACAGCCCAAGAAAAGAGGGCAAAAACCGACCGTGCCTACTGAGACACCCACTTTTGAGGCCGCTCCATTAACCAAGAAACATAGGCCAACGGAGGGCACTGAGACATCACACTCAGTGTCCTCGGGCAATCCTTCTCCTCATGACTCTACTGACATATACAAGTCAGTGGGGTCAGGAACAACTCAACCCTCACATCCTGCTAAAGACACTGACAAATCACAATTAGTGTCCCAGGGAGAACAGGGTCCTATATCCTCGGTAGGAAAGCACCACCCTACTGAGAAGGGGACCCATACCAAATCACATCCTGCTAAAGGCTCTGGTAAATCACAACCAGGGTCTCAGGGAGAAAGGGGTTCTAAATCCTCGGCAGGGCAGCACTACCCCACTGAGAAGGGAACCCACACCCATTCACATCCTGCTAAAGGCTCTGGTATCACAACTAAAGTCTCAGGGAGTACCGGCCCCTATATCTTCAGTGAGCCAGTCCAAGCTTGCTGAAAAGGGGGCCTCAACATCTCATTGCCCGATGAGGACACTCACAAATCATAGCTTTTGTCTGAGGGCGCCCAAATCATTCCCTTAGAGTCAGAGGGAAAAATACAACCCGCTGATAGGGAACTTATAACAACTCATGAAGGTGCGCATTCCTCGCAAACTGGCCCTAAGGACCAGGTAGACAAATCCCAGTCTGCCGGAATAGAGGGGTCAGGGAGCGACCACAACCAAAGCGAATCTTTGTATAAAGAGGAGCTGGCTGACCCGGTCTTGGAGATTGACTCCATGGCCATGTTCCAAGCTGTTCTTGACTCTGATGATGACAGTATGAGCAAGAGCAGCGAAGAAGAATTTTTTGAAGCTGGGGATGACATGGAGACTGAGGAATAAATAAATGAGGTTACTGAACCAACCCATCAGTCTCCATCCCACGATGCTGAGGAACCTCAACCTGAGGGGTCTCACCCTGAAGATGAACCTTCTGTCTCCTCAGACAAGAATGATGATGATGTTGCTCTCACTGGCCGTAAAATGATCAGATTTTTAAGAAAGGCAACCTCAGGTCTTCTCCAAGGGTTCACTGATGAAGTTTTTGATATGCACACTGAACAAGCTGCTCATTACTTCAATCTCAAGGATGCTGTTGAAGACTTTCATGACAATGTTTTGGAACAGCAAGCAGGCGTTGACCACAACCTGAACACCCTGAACTCCCATATGAACAAGTTTGTTACATCCTTCAACAAGCTTGTCCATCAGGTTGAGACCATTCAGGAGTCTGTCAAGGAGGATCCTGAGCTCAACAATAGACTACTTCAGGCGTCTGAGAACTTCATTCAGCATACTGCAAGTCTTCCTGAGCTTGTCACCATGCTCAAATCCCTGGATCTTCAATCCCTTAGCTCCTCAGTGACAGGGATTCAGACATCTTTCAGTACTCTTGACAACCAGGTAGCTGACTGGGCTAAGTCATCTAGCTCAGTAGCCTGGTCTCTTGGCTCTCGTATGTCTGCACTTGAGAGCTCTCAGGCTTCCCTTGAATCCAAGGTGTCTTCCATTCAACAAGACACTAAGGAGATCAACTCCATGATGTTTGAAATTTTCCAAGCCTTCAAAGGTTCATCTGCTGCAGTGCACACTCCAACTTTTGCTCTCACTGACGCTCCCGCAACAGTTGAGGGGGAGGAACATACTGAAGCTACTGCAAATGCTGCCAATGCCACTGAAGTCCCAATCACTGAGGCACATCAGTCTCACACTGAGGGGGAGATTCTTAGGTTGTTCCAATATCCTCATACAAAGAACCTGAAACATCTTACTGTCAACCAGAAAAAGGCAAGAACATTCTCGTTGATGAACCAGTGACTCAGTTTGTGGGTGCTTCCTCAGAGGTCAGGCAGGACTCTGAATCATCCAAGATTCCCTATGTCATCAATGGGGTATCTTATTGGATGACTGAGGAAGAAATTTCAGCATATCTTGACAAGGTGGAAAAGGCAAGAAAGGTAGCTGAGGAAGAGAGGATTAGCAAACCTGCTCTTATTAAAGTGGTAAATGAAGAAGCTCAGTCTCTTGGGATCAACCCTGACGAATTGGAGAAAAGTGAAGGGGGTGAAAAGTTCAAAAGGGCTCAGGAGGCAAGAATAGTGGAGCTCAAACAAAGGAGGGATGCCAAGTTAAAGAAAGTTGC
Organism: Artemisia annua; assembly: GCA_014162995.1. NCBI lineage: Eukaryota > Viridiplantae > Streptophyta > Magnoliopsida > Asterales > Asteraceae > Artemisia > Artemisia annua. The sequence continues at coordinate 29,527 of LBNU01020064.1, read as the reverse complement.
TGAAAACAGACAAAAGAACATTGACAGATACACAAAGATCATGACACAGAGACTAAATCCTGAAACTATCACTGATATCAAAATCCATGCGAAAACCAGTCCTGTGGTTGTCACTGTTTTCAGGGGTCAGGACAAACGAAACTTTGAGGTTCATGATCCTTTCAAAATCATAGACTTTGGGATCACTGAACTCGATGAACTGGCTCCAATTATCACAAAGAAGAACAATGTAGTGGTCCCAAAACTGATGAAGTCCCTCAGAACTCGTTATGATAGCCTAACCCACAAGCATGAAGAACTTGGGATTCCCTCCCTGCTGCCACCTTCAGTACATGCCATTCAGGCCGCCCCATCTCAAGACGCCTCATCTCAGCCCTCTCAAAGAAAAAGGAAGAGAATTGGTACTGAACCAGAAGTCAAGGTTCTTGGACTTGACTACGATAGAAGCCTCCCCGAAGGGATCACGTTTGTTAACAACACAGTCCTTGAACTATCTGAAAGAGGTTTATGCTTTGTCGATGAGTTTGGGAACTCTTCCTTTCAAAGATGGTCTGATATTGATAAGGCTGGGGTTAAGGCAATGCTTATGTATTTCATGATGGCTTCTCCAATCAAGACTGCTGCCAATGTAAGGTTCTGCATAGACCTAAGGAAAAAGATTGAAGAGCACCCTGAAAAGCATGTATTGAGATCCAAAAGAGCTAAGCTTGAGGCCCTCGGATACAACCTTTACATCTGAAGCTGCAACACCTTCCATCCTTGTATTTTTTTGTATTTTGCTAGGAACTATAATAGCTATCAATGAACAATGATGTTTATGTTTTATCAGTGTCCTTTCAAATTACATATAACACTTAGGCATAATTTATATCCAAATAGGGGGAGATTGTTGGGTTACTTCAGTACCCAAGTCTCATTGGACAAAGATTTGAACACAAATTACGCTAAGTGTTAGAAAACCTTGAACGCAATCAAGTCACTGAGTGAACAGTCGCTCAGTGAGTCATCTTCAGGATGCTTAGGACAAGCCTAAGAAGAAAGGTTTTCCATTCAGTGAGGCGGATTCTCAGTGAGTGGCACCTAAGCCAAAGAAGAAGGTGATGGATTCAGTGAGTGATGACAATAGCTCATTGAATCCCAAGTTACTCCTCACTGAAGCAACAAAAGCTAAAGACTGAAGGTTGAAGACATGAAGCCTGAAGAATGGGCGGGACAAGGCGGGAAACGTTTGAAGTTACAAAGAGTGTCAGTATCCCTGTAAAGTCAAACTTTCCCTGAATGGCTTGAGTTCAGGATGGTGTCATATCTGAACCTCAGAAAGCACTGTTGTCCTTAGCCCAAAATAGACTTGTGTAACAGAGACAAAATACGCAAGCATTTTGTCTCTACTAGGCTGATGTAATCTTTGTCTTTTTCATAACGGTTGTAATATACTTGTGTATAAATAGGAGTCATAAGAGAAGAGTAAAGGTTGCGGAGTTTGTGTACTTAATGCTTAGACATTCACAAACTAATCTTTACTCTCTCCAAATAGCAACCATCCCTAAGATAGCTTAGTTGGTCTTTTGTTGCTACTTAAGCACAGCTTAAGTTTAGTGAGGAGTAACACCAACATACTTGTCATTTCAATCCCAAGTGTTTATTCCGCGAACACTTGGGTATAATTCTTTTGATTAATTTCTAATAAAGAGTTAAACGTTGAAAAATATTGTCTTCTTTCCTTTTACATTTTTCATTACTTAGTCATTAATCTACACTTCACTACGTCATGGAACTTGGTTAGAATAACTTTGTTGTTACGCCTAACCAAGTAAAAGGGACCAACAATGTTATAACCAAGAAACACTTTCAGGAGGTCGGGGATGCTCGCAATAAAGGAAAGACATGGTATTTATAAGATTAAAGAATTGGGAAGATATGTGTGTTTTCTAGAGAGAGAAAGAAGGAAAACACACACACACCTTGAAATACAATGAGACATCCAACCTCCTAGTTGAGACTAGAAGGGGTATTTATACTACAAGACTAGCCTAACTTGGCACTAATGACTAAACTAGTCCTTGTACTTTGATACTATTGCAATTCCCAACTATAACATAACTTTTAAGGCTAACATGATAATTTCATACTTTTGTCTTGTTAAACTACTAGTTTAAATGTTTTATTACTTTTTTCACATTTAGCAACAAATATTTATTTAATGAAAATTTGTTGTTAACAAGGAAGGTATTACCCGTCGCGTTGCGGCAGGGCTTTTGTGACGTTTAACTTACGTCTCGTTTTTTTATTATTTTTTGCTAGATGTATTTTTTTTGGTGATATATTCATTTTTTTTAATATGTAAAATATGGTGATAATTTAAGAGGCTTTGATATGTGTTTTTATTTTATTTTTTATTTTTTACTTTATTTTATAGATTAACAGAAAATATGCTCATAATTGCAAACACTTGAAAACCGTGAAAGACCATAGTATGGATCTATAAAAAATGCAAAACTAAAAGACAACACAAATACAAATTGAGAAACAACGCCTAATGGTACGAATTTCCGTCACATTATTAGAATAACCAATTTTCGACCCCCCGACTATTAGTGGTGACACCGAAAACCTAATTTACAAACAAACTACTAAAAAACTAACGTCATTGAACAAAATAAAATATATAAAAATAAATTATGAAAAAAAAATCATTAGACCCAAAAAAAAAAAAAAAAAAAAAAAAAAAAAAAAAA
>LBNU01020064.1:15163-26654 GCA_014162995.1 Artemisia annua | reverse complement strand
TGTGTGTTTTCTAGAGAGAGAAAGAAGGAAAACACACACACCTTGAAATACAATGAGACATCCAACCTCCTAGTTGAGATTAGAAGGGGTATTTATACTACAAGACTAGCCTAACTTGGCACTAATGACTAAACTAGTCCTTGTACTTTGATACTATTGCAATTCCCAACTATAACATAACTTTTAAGGCTAACATGATAATTTCATACTTTTGTCTTGTTAAACTACTAGTTTAAATGTTTTATTACTTTTTTCACATTTAGCAACAAATATTTATTTAATGAAAATTTGTTGTTAACAAGGAAGGTATTACCCGTCGCGTTGCGGCAGGGCTTTTGTGACGTTTAACTTACGTCTCGTTTTTTTATTATTTTTTGCTAGATGTATTTTTTTTGGTGATATATTCATTTTTTTTAATATGTAAAATATGGTGATAATTTAAGAGGCTTTGATATGTGTTTTTATTTTATTTTTTATTTTTTACTTTATTTTATAGATTAACAGAAAATATGCTCATAATTGCAAACACTTGAAAACCGTGAAAGACCATAGTATGGATCTATAAAAAATGCAAAACTAAAAGACAACACAAATACAAATTGAGAAACAACGCCTAATGGTACGAATTTCCGTCACATTATTAGAATAACCAATTTTCGACCCCCCGACTATTAGTGGTGACACCGAAAACCTAATTTACAAACAAACTACTAAAAAACTAACGTCATTGAACAAAATAAAATATATAAAAATAAATTATGAAAAAAAAAAATCATTAGACCAAAAAAAAAAAAAAAAAAAAAAAAAAAAAAAAAAAAAGTCTGTCAATGTTGGCTCAACTTGGAGCCTTGGAGGTAGTGGTTGTTCTTAAGCCCAACATAAGCTTCTTAAGGATCAAAATTGATGGGCCAACATAAGCCCAACCATGGGCCCATGAAACTATAATAAAATAACATGTCGGTGCAGGCGCTATAGTATGTATATAGATAATTGTTAAGAAAAGATAAAGAGTTATTGAAATTGGTCTCTTAATTAAATTAAAATTTTTGTTTTGTTGAAATCTAAATAATGTAAAATCTTTTATATAATAAAACAAAACCCTTAGCGGGGACTTTTAAATCAAATCATACCTTATTTGGTAATAATTTAATTATAATTATATTTTTTTAAATTGTTTGTTTAATTATAAAAACCTAATTTTTCCTTATTTGGCAACTTTTATAAAAATTCGTTTTTAAACTCATATTTATATAGAAACAAAAGAAAACACATGGGCTTGGTAGTTACTTTTCATGGTTTTGTACTAAAGATGTAAATTTGGAAAAGAAAACGGAAGCAGACATTTATTCTTATTCTCCTCAGAAAGATCAAATCCATGGAGACGCAATCATCAAGAACCCTATTTTTGAAAACCACGGATCCATCTTTTGATGATCTTTTGTTCGCTTGATGTGCCAATCACTTAGGAAAACGGTCGATTGAAAGATCATGGTAAGTTTATGTAATTAATCCATAGTTTGATTAAGAATCTGAATATTAAATTGTGCATGTGCTTTTTAAATTGCGGTTACTTGTCTAAACTCTAAAGTGTTATTTTGATGAATTTAAAATGTGAATTGGAGTTTTCTTGGTATTTTCTATAGTTAATTTTATTTAGAATCGTATTATCAGGAATTATATTTTATAAAGATGTGCTAAGCTCCCAGCTCCCAATTATGCATTCCTTATCTTTTTGTACTGTTTATTTTATGAAGTATTTTTTAAGACCGTTATACTGGTTAATTTTGAGGTTCGATGTTTTCTGAAATTTAGTTGTGTTTATCTTAGGTATCATGAAAATAAAATGATTAGTCAAATTAACCGGCAATAATAAAGCATGCACTTTAGATAGAGCAGAAATTAGTGCTTCCTAAACTTCTGGTCATACATAATGTGGGGTAATTTTGCAGCATATCTGAACTGCAATCTAAAATGTCTATCAATATGCTTTTTGATTACCGGCAAACCTTAGATGTTGGTCATTTACCATTAGTAGTCTATTTGATAAGTATAGCTGATTGAGTATGTCGAACCATGTATCAAAAAATGGCAGGATACCCATCCTAAGCTTCTAACTAATCGTTAGCACATGTACCTAAGGAAAAGTAAAATTACCAAATCCAGTTAGAATGTTCCCTAAAAAAACTAAAAAGAAAACTGTTAAAGTCACAATACCAAATTAAAGACTTAAGTTTTGAATGGGTCAATTAAAGACTTAAGTTTTAGTGTTGTGAGCTGAGGTTTAAAATTTCAATAGACCCATCTTTTTGTATTTGATTTTAAACCACACTACTCATCATAATCCACTCTTTACTGCCTCAAACGTGGAACATAAGCTCTTGATTGAGTCTATGTTACTGGTAATGAGAACCAAACGAGTTAGCTACTGGATTGTCGTTTGTTGGGCTTAATATTTGTGAAATCTTATGTTGCCCGAGGCAAACAATAAATATTCTTTTACTGGTCATAGTTAAAACAAAAATATTGTTTGATAGGAATCCTCAACTGCGCTCTCTGATAATTCAAACGTAGTTATGTATTAAAGGGTTATTTTTTTTTACTAAGAGGTGTGTGTTTGCTAATTACAATTAAACACAATATAGTGTGGCTACTGCTGTTATGGTTCATTAGTTCCTTATTATTATTCGCGTATGAGAATGACACCAATGCATCTCATTGCTATTGTAGGGAAATACAGAACTAGAAGGAAAATTCTATGCAACTTATAACGTTTGATCAATAGAAAGCTAATTAGATGTAAAGTTTATCAAAGGTATTGTGTCTAACTTTGTGTCTACAGTTCAAATTTGGAATCTCAGCTACACGTTTAAAATCATAATATTTACCAGTTTCATTTCCGACTTCAGAATGACACACTCCTAAAGATTTTGAACTCCACTTCTAAAGTTTAGTTGAAAAAAAGAAAATTATCTGTTATGTTTTGTTTTTTCCTGTTTGAAGCTACATAATTATGTCTTTATCAATGTTTCATCTGCATTTTTATAGGTCTTTATTCTGACATGTTATATTCATGGTGACAATCAAATTAGGTTAGTGTTCAGTTTGATTCACTGTCTAGCCTATGTTTAACGGGTTTCCTACATACTTGGTATTATTTGATGCTATTTTTTGGTATCTAATTCCCTCCCATACACATAGTTGGAGTCAAAATCTTATTTATATTAATATTGTTTCTTGAAGCGATACTAAAACATAATATCAAATGTCATAAATATTTATTGCAGGTTTAACAGTTGATGATAATATAATGGGTGTTGAGCTACTTCTTGAGTATCTATCTGCTGTATGCATGGTTCTAAAAGGCGCGGCATGGCGGAGCCAAGGCGCCTCACCACTAATTCGTGAGGCGTGACCTCTACGTAACGAAATAGACTAAGGCGTCGACTCAAGGCGTGGCGTGAGATGATGCGGGAAAAGGCGCGATAAAGCGTGCTAAGGCATGAGGCGTGACGAGTTTTTTAATCCAACTNCGGTAATGAGAACCAAACGAGTTAGCTACTGGATTGTCGTTTGTTGGGCTTAATATTTGTGAAATCTTATGTTGCCCGAGGCAAACAATAAATATTCTTTTACTGGTCATAGTTAAAACAAAAATATTGTTTGATAGGAATCCTCAACTGCGCTCTCTGATAATTCAAACGTAGTTATGTATTAAAGGGTTATTTTTTTTACTAAGAGGTGTGTATTTGCTAATTACAATTAAACACAATATAATGTGGCTACTGCTGTTATGGTTCATTAGTTCCTTATTATTATTCGCGTATGAGAATGACACCAATGCATCTCATTGCTATTGTAGGGAAATAAAGAACTAGAAGGAAAATTCTATGCAACTTATAACGTTTGATCAATAGAAAGCTAATTAGATGTAAAGTTTATCAAAGGTATTGTGTCTAACTTTGTGTCTACAGTTCAAATTTGGAATCTCAGCTACACGTTTAAAATCATAATATTTACCAGTTTCATTTCCGACTTCAGAATGACACACTCCTAATGATTTTGAACTCCACTTCTAAAGTTTAGTTGAAAAAAAGAAAATTATCTGTTATGTTTTGTTTTTTCCTGTTTGAAGCTACATAATTATGTCTTTATCAATGTTTCATCTGCATTTTTATAGGTCTTTATTCTGACATGTTATATTCATGGTGACAATCAAATTAGGTTAGTGTTCAGTTTGATTCACTGTCTAGCCTATGTTTAACGGGTTTCCTACATACTTGGTATTACTTGATGCTATTTTTTGGTATCTAATTCCCTCCCATACACATAGTTGGAGTCAAAATCTTATTTATATTAATATTGTTTCTTGAAGCGATACTAAAACATAATATCAAATGTCATAAATATTTATTGCAGGTTTAACAGTTGATGATAATATAATGGGTGTTGAGCTACTTCTTGAGTATCTATCTGCTGTATGCATGGTTCTAAAAGGCGCGGCATGGCGGAGCCAAGGCGCCTCACCACTAATTCGTGAGGCGTGACCTCTACGTAACGAAATAGACTAAGGCGTCGACTCAAGGCGTGACGAGTTTTTTAATCCAACTCCGATATTTTATTTATTTATTTTTCTTTAAATAAAAAATATTACATGTAATAATAGTTTTTAAACCTTATTCAGTATGTACAACGCTTTTTGTAAACCTGATATATATGATATAAATATATAAATATTTTCATAGTTTGTGTTGCCTTGTGCCGAGCCTTAAAAACGAAAAAGCTTCACTTTGGCCGCTAAGGCGTGAAGCTTGGTCATGCCGCCACGCCTCGCGCTATTTGTTTAACTCCAAGGGATCTTGAGAATACAAAGTTAGACAATACAAAGTTAGGCAAAAAGTTAATTGTGAGACTTTTATGATGTGATTGGTTTGAAACGTTAAACTTTTTTTACTTTAATTTGTATTAGTTACGCATACGTTACTTTATAACACTATTTCTTACCTATTTACGTTACTTGAATTTATATTGAAACACGCAAACTAAGATGGCTTTGATGAAATATTACAGTAGCATATATGATATAAATAAATTAGAAATCAATTCTTAAAAATATACAATATATACAACCCCGCGCGTGCGCGGGTTTTATAACTAGTTTAGATGACAAATAATACGATGTGACAGTAACTTAATGGGATATTTGCCAATTCAAACCTAACAGACAATTTAACTCATTAATTATGCTATAATACACTGTTAGCAATGTTTAATGGTAGATACACTTTTATTTTGTTCTTTAGTGATAATTAAGAATGGCTAAAAAGATGAGTAACAAATGAAGTTGATATGTTTTTTTATAGCAAAATTGCTCATTTAACATGAAACTAGCCTGATTATGAATTTATGATGAGACTTTATTGCACAGCTGTATTTAATCTTTTTCATGCTTTAAATGTAGAAACTGATTGATTGAATATCTAAAATACTTTACTCTTGAGTGTGAAAACAGGATCCTTTTTCGGTTATAGTCCATGAGTTTTGGATAGTTTTTCGTTGATCTATATGAACAATGGTTTGCGTATGAGACAACTTTAATGACTTAAAGTGTTGATGATCAAGTTTCTATTTTACATAGCATATAATGTTGTAGTTTGTCTGCATTTCCAATTCATTTGTCATGTGCCGATTTTAGTGTTCACGTGGTTATGGAAGTTTATGTCAAATTCGAACAAAGTTTAACCTTTTTTTATTTATTTATTTATTTATTTATTTATTTATTTATTTTTTGTGAAAATGTAATATTTTGCAAAAATTCTATCCAAGAATTTATCAAAGATGTCGTTATAACATAAATGATCAAGCACTTGGTTAGAAATGATGGTACATGATAAAGAAAACAAATGAATGACTTCATTTAACATAAATGAGACGAAGTTGTTTTTGGTAGTAGATGTTATTCATGTTACGTGAACAAGCATGTATTTTGTCAAGCCATATCAAACATTAAAAGTTGCCTCAAGAATTAAATTAAAGTGATAATGTGTTTCAGTCACGTTTGAGTCAAAATGATTGCATATTTGCTATTAAAAAGATACATACGTCGCCACAATTTTCAATCAGTTTAGAAACGACACGTTCGCGTAGTTAGTTACTTGATATATTTTACACCATTTGCTGAGCAACACATCAATCATGCGTTACAAACTTAAGTGTTCCATGATTGAAATAGTTGTTAAACCAAGAAAACAAAAAGTGTTTAAAGAACATTGGACGTTAGATTTACCAATTATATTAGATATTACAAGCAAATAAGATTGCATGACAATATATAAAACCATGACACTTTATTTCACCCCCGTATTGTATCTTTTCATATGCTTTAAGTAATTCAACTAGGATCCAAATATCGTGAAGCAAAACAAAAGCTCATGAAAGCACAAATTTTGTTAAATAGGCAACAAGTTTCAGTATCTTTAAAATTTTTATGTCTATATAAGCATCAATCATGGATGCGAATTACAGAAAATTTACTTTACTCTTTGTTATACATGTTGAAATATGTTATACATGTTGAAAAGGTTGAAATATGTTATACATGTTGAAGGTCACCATAATCCTAATGTACAGAACTAAAACTTGGAAAATACCTTAGTAGAAATAAAGATAAACTAATTATTTGTCAAAATAACTGCGTTTGTGTTTGTGTGATCTCTCAACCTTTTTTTCTTGGAAAAGATTAGCAAGATCAAAATTTACTTTCACTATTCGTAATGTATAATCGAAACTGCAATCTGACTTTATTCTTTCCTGTGCAGGACGCTCAAAGTGCCAGGGTTTGGTGATCAAAATTTTTATGATGGGTTGAAAGATGGTGAAAATAATGTACAACTGTACGTAAGGTTGGTTAGTTATCTTTTGTTCTTTTTTATTCTTAGTAGTTAGTAATGGACCTGATATTCTGTCACGAACGGATCAGCTATTTCTATGTGATGTAAATCAGTAAGTGTATGCTTAGGTTGGGTGAAACTGCTAATTGACTCTGGTGTTTCCTTAGGGACAGTCAACAAATATGCCGCTCATTTGATTTCTTAGCCTAAGGTCCTAACATATTTTGACTCTGGTGTTTCTATAGGAACAGGTCAACAACATATGAATTACAGAAACATAGTCCAAGTGATGAGTGATAAGTGATAAGGGGTTTTGACTTTGGTTTGTTCTATTGTGTGCTATGATCGAGTTGTTTATATCAAACTGCCATGCTTATTGTGTTTTTGATAGGAAAGACAGATAGTTTATGGGTTGCCTTTGCCTAAGTAAACTGCTTATTTGATTTTTTTTTATAAAGAAGAAGGTGATGGATTCAGTGAGTGATGACAATAGCTCATTGAATCCCAAGTTACTCCTCACTGAAGCAACAAAAGCTAAAGACTGAAGGTTGAAGACATGAAGCCTGAAGAATGGGCGGGACAAGGCGGGAAACGTTTGAAGTTACAAAGAGTGTCAGTATCCCTGTAAAGTCAAACTTTCCCTGAATGGCTTGAGTTCAGGATGGTGTCATATCTGAACCTCAGAAAGCACTGTTGTCCTTAGCCCAAAATAGACTTGTGTAACAGAGACAAAATACGCAAGCATTTTGTCTCCACTAGGCTGATGTAATCTTTGTCTTTTTCATAACGGTTGTAATATACTTGTGTATAAATAGGAGTCATAAGAGAAGAGTAAAGGTTGCGGAGTTTGTGCACTTAATGCTTAGACATTCACAAACTAATCTTTACTCTCTCCAAATAGCAACCATCCCTAAGATAGCTTAGTGGGTCTTTTGTTGCTACTTAAGCACAGCTTAAGTTTAGTGAGGAGTAACACCAACATACTTGTCATTTCAATCCCAAGTGTTTATTCCGCGAACACTTGGGTATAATTCTTTTGATTAATTTCTAATAAAGAGTTAAACGTTGAAAAATACTGTCTTCTTTCCTTTTACGTTTTTCATTACTTAGTCATTAATCTACACTTCACTACGTCATGGAACTTGGTTAGAATAACTTTGTTGTTACGCCTAACCAAGTAAAAGGGACCAACAATGTTATAACTAAGAAACACTTTCAGGAGGTCGGGGATGCTCGCAATAAAGGAAAGACATGGTATTTATTAGATTAAAGAATTGGGAAGATATGTGTGTTTTCTAGAGAGAGAAAGAAGGAAAACACACACACCTTGAAATACAATGAGACATCCAACCTCCTAGTTGAGATTAGAAGGGGTATTTATACTACAAGACTAGCCTAACTTGGCACTGATGACTAAACTAGTCCTTGTACTTTGATACTATTGCAATTCTCAACTATAACATAACTTTTAAGGCTAACATGATAATTTCATACTTTTGTCTTGTTAAACTACTAGTTTAAATGTTTTATTACTTTTTTCACATTTAGCAACAAATATTTATTTAATGAAAATTTGTTGTTAACAAGGAAGGTATTACCCGTCGCGTTGCGGCGGGGCTTTTTGTGACGTTTAACTTACGTCTCGTTTTTTTATTATTTTTTGCTAGATGTATTTTTTTTTTGTGATATATTCATTTTTTTTAATATGTAAAATATGGTGATAATTTAAAAATATTGGCTCAACTTGGAGCCTTGTAGGTAGTGGTTGTTCTTAAGCCCAACATAAGCTTCTTAAGGATCAAAATTGATGGGCCAACATAAGCCCAACCATGGGCCCATGAAACTATAATAAAATAACATGTCGGTGCAGGCGCTATAGTATGTATATAGATAATTGTTAAGAAAAGATAAAGACTTATTGAAATTGGTCTCTTAATTAAATTAAAATTTTTGTTTTGTTGAAATCTAAATAATGTAAAATTTAGATGACAAATAATACGATGTGACAGTAACTTAATGGGATATTTGCCAATTCAAACCTAACAGACAATTTAACTCATTAATTATGCTATAATACACTGTTAGCAATGTTTAATGGTAGATACACTTTTATTTTGTTCTTTAGTGATAATTAAGAATGGCTAAAAAGATGAGTAACAAATGAAGTTGATATGTTTTTTTATAGCAAAATTGCTCATTTAACATGAAACTAGCCTGATTATGAATTTATGATGAGACTTTATTGCACGGCTGTATTTAATCTTTTTCATGCTTTAAATGTAGAAACTGATTGATTGAATATCTAAAATACTTTACTCTTGAGTGTGAAAACAGGATCCTTTTTCGGTTATAGTCCATGAGTTTTGGATAGTTTTTCGTTGATCTATATGAACAAAGGTTTGCGTATGAGACAACTTTAATGACTTAAAGTGTTGATGATCAAGTTTCTATTTTACATAGCATATAATGTTGTAGTTTGTCTGCATTTCCAATTCATTTGTCATGTGCCGATTTTAGTGTTCACGTGGTTATGGAAGTTTATGTCAAATTCGAACAAAGTTTAACCTTTTTTATTTATTTATTTATTTATTTATTTATTTATTTATTTTATTTATTTATTTATTTTTTTTTTTTGTGAAAATGTAATATTTTGCAAAAATTCTATCCAAGAATTTATCAAAGATGTCGTTATAACATAAATGATCAAGCACTTGGTTAGAAATGATGGTACATGATAAAGAAAACAAATGAATGACTTCATTTAACATAAATGAGACGAAGTTGTTTTTGGTAGTAGATGTTATTCATGTTACGTGAACAAGCATGTATTTTGTCAAGCCATATCAAACACTAAAAGTTGCCTCAAGAATTAAATTAAAGTGATAATGTGTTTCAGTCACGTTTGAGTCAAAATGATTGCATATTTGCTATTAAAAAGATACATACGTCGCCACAATTTTCAATCAGTTTAGAAACGACACGTTCGCGTAGTTACTTGATATATTTTACACCATTTGCTGAGCAACACATCAATCATGCGTTACAAACTTAAGTGTTCCATGATATGAAATAGTTGTTAAACCAAGAAAACAAAATTATATTAGATATTACAATTATAAGATTGCATGACAATATATAAAACCATGACACTTTATTGCACCCCCGTATTGTATCTTTTCATATGCTTTAAGTAATTCAACTAGGACCCAAATATCGTGAAGCAAAACAAAAGCTCATGAAAGCACAAATTTTGTTAAATAGGCAACAAGTTTCAGTATCTTTAAAATTTTTATGTCTATATAAGCATCAATCATGGATGCGAATTACAGAAAATTTACTTTACTCTTTGTGGAGTTTCTCTATATCTTTTTGAAGTCTCGAATAGTTATAAATCTGCTTCATTCTTGTCACCAACCGATGTGGGACAACATCAAAACACAAAGTTTGTTAAACACGGAAATCTTACTTAACACTTTGTGGAGGTTGATTTAAATCTTTTTCAACTCTCGAATGGTTTAACTTTAAACTTAGCTGAATGAAATTGTTGAAATATGTTATACATGTTGAATGTCACCATAATCCTAACGTACAGAACTAAAACTTGGAAAATACCTTAGTAGAAGAAAGATAATTAAACTAATTATTTGTCAAAATAACTGCGTTTGTGTTTGTGTGATCTCTCAACCTTTTTTTCTTGGAAAAGATTAGCAAGATCAAAATTTACTTTCACTATTCGTAATGTATAATCGAAACTGAAATCTGACTTTATTCTTTCCTGTGCAGGACGCTCAAAGTGCCAGGGTTTGGTGATCAAAATTTTTATGATGGGTTGAAAGATGGTGAAAATAATGTACAACTATACGTAAGGTTGGTTAGTTATCTTTTGTCCTTTTTTATTCTTAGTAGTTAGTAATGGACCTGATATTCTGTCACGAACGGATCAGCTATTTCTATGTGATGTAAATCAGTAAATGTATGCTTAGTCTGCATTTGGCATTCAATTTTGTAGGTACTGTGATAGAATTCGAGAGAAGGAAGTGCATTAAAAGGGAAAAAATGTGGAAATCCAGTTCAATGAATAGAATCAATCATACATGAGCAAAGGGTGGAAACTGCGTGGTCACAAACTGTAGAAAAAAGGACTGATGGATCATTAAATCGATTAAAACCCGAGAGGAATCAAGTCTTGACTGAAGATACCAGTGGTCAAATGGCTTCAATCAATCCATTATAGCAGCAAGGGGAAGATGAGATGACCTATGCATTCAATCTTTTGAAGATCAATAAGTAGTCACACTTGTCCTTTTAAACATAAGAGGAAAGTCCTTTTGGTACATATCTCACTTTATTCTCATTCAACATCTTCCGCTCTTGGTTCAGATGTCTAAGCATTCCTTCGTTTTATCATTTCAGGTTCTTATGTTGAGTATGCGACTATACTTTATTCCAAGTGAGCTTGAAGTTTTTTTTCCCAGATTAGAATGTTTCAGTAGCATGAGTTTTGATACCCTGGGAGCTAGAAGACATGGTATGGTGTGCCGAGAGATGCGGCTGTGGTGTTTGAGCATATGAAAATCTTCAACCTAATGATATCTCCCCCCCCA
>LBNU01020060.1:148144-163020 GCA_014162995.1 Artemisia annua | reverse complement strand
GAAAAGAAAAGTTTAACTAAAGAAATGATAAAAGATTTGACGTACTAAAACTTAAACTAATTAGAAAAGAAATTAAACTAAGTTAAATAAAACTAGAAAGGATTTTAGAAAATTCGGCGGAGTTTCGTTTAGGATTGAACTAAACAAAACCCCACTCGATGAAACGATGGAGTAAATAAAAGCCTAGCTCGGCTTATAAGATAAATTAAACTCGACACAAAAGAAACTTGAAACTAGCAAACTAAAATGAAACTCACACAACTAGGCTACCATACTCGCTAAGAAATGCAATCCCATACTCGCAAGAACTACTAAACTCCATACTCGCAATAAAAGGACTATACTCGCAATAACAAAACTCTAACTCGCAAAAGAAAACTTTGATACTCGCTATAAAAATCCTAACACCATACTCGCAAAAGAATTAAGTTCTTACTCGCAAACATGTAACCATAGTCGCAAGAAATCTAGTTGCCAAGATGAAACTCGCAACACACAAATGCTTACTCGCAAATTTTAAGTTCTCATACTCGCAGAAACTGTTTTCATACTCGCAAAACTTGGACTAAAATTTGATACTCGCAAAACTTGACTAAAAACTCCATACTTGCAAATCCCTAAAATACATACTCGCAAGAATATAAAAAAAATGTACTGACCCTTTTTAACACAAGGAAATGAAATCAAAACTAATAAGAACTTATAAAAGCTTTGTAGAAAACTAATTTTAATAACAAATAAGCTTGTAAATAAGCTAACGATTCACAAAACAAACCCTAACCCATATTTTTGAAATCATTCGAACTATAAACCATGCAAAGTTGATGAACTTTTATAAAAGCTTTTGTATAAGATTAAGATTACATGAAAATAAGCTCAAAAAGATGTAAAGATTAAAAAGAAAGATTGTAAAGAGGCGTGTAAATAAGCTAAGTATTAAGACATGAAAATAAAACTTGCATTAATAAAACTTACACTAAGACAAAATTAAAACTAAGACTAACCAAAAACTAACTAACTCAAAATGAAGCTAAGGGGTGCTATTTAAAGGAGCCAAGGAGGCTTCCTTTTTACATCGTGTACACTTTGCCCCCTAGACTTTTACATTTAATGAAAACACGACATAAACTCTATTACAACTCTACTAAACGTTCTAAGAATTAAACTTAAGTCCTTGTAACTTGAGGTTGCGTGTTGACGTTTCTTCCAAAGGTCTTCAAAGACTTAAAAGTAATCACTTGCTCGAATTTGTGAAGCTTATCTTGATAATTAACTTTGAACCTCGATTAAGCGTTCCTTTTATTTTCTTGAGCCTTTAAGAATTAAATTTGTCTTCACGGGCTTTTCTTAAGTAGATTTCATCATTGGCTTGACTTTAAGACTCTTTCCCACATCTCGTGCTCGTTCTAGGAATTTTGTTTGATTTCTACGTTGTTTTTGCAATATCCTTACCTGCACAGTCACAAACACAAAAACACGATATCTTTGGCGTTTAACGTTAGTTTTTGGTCTTAAATAGCCTGAAAATGGTGAATAAATGGTATGTGAATAAGCACATACCAAAATCCCCCAGACTAAGGTATTGCGTGTCCTCACGCAATGTAATCACGTCACACTTTAAAGATAAATAATTTCACACCTTTCTTTACTAACTTTGAAAAGTAGCAAAACGTTCAAAAGAGATACGAAATCATTTATTCCCTAAAACGCCCCGGCTTTCCATATTTGACTATGTACATCATATATTACACTACTTTAGCTTATGACGGTGTGATTGACTTTCATTATCTTTCAATAACGATTAAGGGTCATAGAGCAAGAACACGATTCATAGAAAAGTGACCGATTGGATAAAATTTATCGTCCCTGATTTTTCACAAGCCTAGTAGGAAAGTCAAAACACGGTGTCAAAACTTTTATTCTATTTTTGCATGATTTTTATATTTTTTTTCATTTTTTTTTCTTTGGAATTTTTCAAAATTTTTCAATTTTTGTGGATTTTTGAGGAAAAACGGGGTTGCGTAAGTAAACAGCAATGGTGAAAGTGCTAGGTCAATCAAATCGAAGATTCACCCCCCAGATTAAAGATAAACATTGTCCTCAATGTTTAAAAAGGTAAGGGTAATCCTAACAATAATTCTAAGGCCGTTTATTAAGTATGCCGAAGATAGCATTAGTCGATAAGATTTGGATATAATGATTTCCAAGCAAGCATCAAGACATGGGACTCGAGTGGAGATGAGACGAACCACGAGCACGAGAGTCATAATGAATTGGGGAAATCTGCACAAACACAAACAACCAAGCAAACACAAGATTGGAAAAGGTCGCCCTCCTCGCGTTACTTATTAGAAATTAAAAAGCATAGATGGATAAGCATGGGGTGCCTCCCACGAAGCGCTTTGTTTTTGGTCACCGAGTCACTTAGCTTGACTCGATCCCGAATTAGTTGTCCTTGGGAAAAGTCTGGAGATCCGGGATAACCAAAGATAGTATGTCCCCTCCAAAGTAATGTTTTAAACGATGACCGTTTACCTTGAAATTTGGCCCATTTGGTTGAGAAAGTTCAATAGTACCATATGGAAAAACTTGGGCAACGGTAAACGGTCCAGACCAACGGGACTTTAGCTTTCCAGAAAATATTTTTAACCTTGAGTTAAAAAGCAAAACTTGATCACCGACATTAAAAACACGATTTTTGATTTTTGAATCATGAATCCGTTTTGTTTTCTCCTTATAAATCAAAGAATTTTCATAAGCTTGATCTCGGAGTTCATTCAACTCATTCAACTGGATTTTTCGGTGATCACCCGCGGTTTTTAAATCATAATTCACATGTTTTAAAGCCCAGTAGGCGCGATGCTCTAGCTCAATCGGAAGATGACATGCCTTTCCGTACACGAGCTTGTAAGGGGTACAACCAATTGGTGTTTTATAAGCTGTGCGGAAGGCCCAGAGTGCATCATCTAACTTGTCCGACCAAGAAGAACGATTCTCACCCACGGTTCTTTCCAAAATTCTTTTTAGACCACGATTCGACACCTCGACTTGACCACTAGTTTGAGGATGATAAGCGGTACTAAGTCGATGGGTAACACCATATTTTGACATAACTTTTGAAAATCGGTCATTACAAAAATGAGTTCCACGGTCACTGATAATAGCTCGAGGTGTACCGAATCTGGCAAACAAACTTTTCAAAAATTTTACAACCACTCGGGCGTCGTTAGTTGGAAAAGCTTTTGCTTCAACCCATTTAGAAAGATAATCGACTGCCACGAGGATGTATTTGTTTTTGTTTGAAGATGGAAATGGTCCCATGAAATCGATTCCCCAAACGTCAAAGATTTCACAAACTTGGATGGAGTTTTGAGGCATCTCATCCCGCTGTGAAATTTTTCCTTGTCGTTGGCACGCGTCACAAGACTTCACCAGGTCCTGTGCATCGCGGTAGATCGAAGGCCAGAAGAAACCGGAGTCAAAAACTTTTTTAGCAGTAAAATTGGCACCATGATGTCCCCCTGTGGGTCCATTGTGGCATGCCATCAAAATAGCTTCGGCCTCTTTACCATGGACACATCTCCGAATGATTTGGTCCGCACAAATTTTGAACAAATAAGGGTCTTCCCAAAAATAATGTTTCACATCTTTGAAAAATTTCTTTTTGGCCTGGGTCGACATTCCTTTTCTTATAAAATTCCCCGCATGGTAGTTTGCAAAATCGGCAAACCATGGGGTACTAGAATCACCAAGTGACACGCTCCCAAGGGCTTCGAGAGGAAATGAGTCATCAATATCCTTTTTCTCGAGCACGCCTTGGTGAGGATTTTCAAGACGGGACAAATGGTCAGCAGCTAGGTTCTCCGATCCTTTTTTATCTCTAATTTCAACTTTAAACTCTTGTAAAAGGAGAACCCAGCGCATAAGTCTTGGTTTGGCATCAGGCTTGGTCATCAAGTATTTTAAGGCTGAATGGTCCGTATACACTATGCATTTCTTTAAAAGAAGATATGGTCGAAATTTTTCAAAAGCATAAATGACTGCCAACATCTCTTTTTCAGTTGTGGTGTAATGAAACTGAGCACTATTCATGGTTTTGCTTGCATAGTGTATAGGCCGAAAATATTTGTCCTTTCGTTGCCCCAGGACTGCCCCAATTGCATAATCACTAGCATCACACATTAATTCAAAGGGCAAATCCCAATCGGGGGCAACTAAAATAGGAGCCTCCGTCAACTTCTTTTTAAGGGTATTAAATGCTTCAATGCACTCATTGGTGAAGATGAACGGGGCTTCCTTTTCTAAAAGGTGAGTCAATGGTCGGGCTATTTTGGAAAAGTCTTGTATGAAACGTCTATAAAAGCCAGCATGACCGAGGAAACTTCGAATTCCCTTGACGGTCGTGGGATGAGGTAATTTTGCGATAACATCGACTTTGGCTCTGTCCACCTCAATCCCGGCTTTTGAGATTTTATGGCCGAGGACTATACCCTCTTTAACCATAAAGTGACACTTCTCCCAATTCAGAACTAGGTTAGTGTCTTCACACCTTTGGAGCATTTGTTCTAAATGGGAGAGACAAGACGAAAATGAATCACCATACACAGAAAAATCATCCATAAAAACCTCCATTGTCTTCCCGATCATGTTTTGAAAAATAGCGGTCATACACCTTTGGAACGTGCCTAGGGCATTGCATAAGCCAAAGGGCATACGTCGATAGGCAAACGTCCCATAAGGGCAAGTAAAAGTGGTTTTCTCTTGATCGGGAGGATCAATGGGAATTTAAAAATAGCCAGAAAAACCATCAAGAAAACAGTAGAACTCATTTCCCGCCAGTCGTTCAATCATTTGATCCATAAAAGGAAGCAGAAAATGGTCCTTTCGAGTTGCTTCATTGAGCTTTCGATAGTCTATGCAAAATCTCCAACCGGTAACGAGACGTGTAGGAATAAGCTCGTTATCATCATTCGTCACGACAGTCATACCACCCTTCTTTGGCACACAATGGACCGGGCTAACCCACGAGCTATCAGAAATGGGGTAAATCATCCCAGCGTCGAGTAGTTTTATAACTTCATTTTTGATCACATCATGGATTTTTGGGTTAACCCGTCGTTGTTGTTGGATGGACGGCTTAGAATCGTTTTCAAGTAAAATCTTGTGGGTGCAAAAACGAGGGTCTATGCCCTTGATGTCGGAAATACGCCAAGCTATGGCATCTTTGTGTTTCTTAAGCAAATCAACGAGACGGTTCTTCTCCTCATCTTGAAGGTGTTTAGNAAGCGGTGAAGCTTAAACACGGATCGTTGTCCCAACGAGGGTTGAATTGATCTTGTCACTCGAGTCGTGAGTTATGTGAGATGAATAAGTTGAAAGAATAGATTTGGTTTTTGTTTATACTACGAAAACTTTTTAAGAATTAAATGAAATAAAGTACGAGATTAAAAGAAATAAGTTGAACAAGAAAAAGAAAACATAGAACTAAACATACTTAATGAAAATGAAATTAAAACTTCTAAGTATTAAAGAAAGTAAAAAGGAAAATGTTTTTAGAGTTTTGTTTTTAATTAACGAAAAGAAAAGTTTAACTAAAGAAATGATAAAAGATTTGACGTACTAAAACTTAAACTAATTAGAAAAGAAATTAAACTAAGTTAAATAAAACTAGAAAGGATTTTAGAAAATTCGACGGAGTTTCGTTTAGGATTGAACTAAACAAAACCCCACTCGATGAAACGAAGGAATAAATAAAAGCCTAGCTCGGCTTATAAGATAAATTAAACTCGACACAAAAGAAACTTGAAACTAGCAAACTATAATGAAACTCACACAACTAGGCTACCATACTCGCTAAGAAATGCAATCCCATACTCGCAAGAACTACTAAACTCCATACTCGCAATAAAAGGACTATACTCGCAATAACAAAACTCTAACTCGCAAAAGAAAACTTTGATACTCGCTATAAAAATCCTAACACCATACTCGCAAAAGAATTAAGTTCTTACTCGCAAACATGTAACCATACTCGCAAGAAATCTAGTTGCCAAGATGAAACTCGCAACACACAAATGCTTACTCGCAAATTTTAAGTTCTCATACTCGCAGAAACTGTTTTCATACTCGCAAAACTTGGACTAAAATTTGATACTCGCAAAACTTGACTAAAAACTCCATACTTGCAAATCCCTAAAATACATACTCGCAAGAATATAAAAAAAACGTACTGACCCTTTTTAACACAAGGAAATGAAATCAAAACTAATAAGAACTTATAAAAGCTTTGTAGAAAACTAATTTTAATAACAAATAAGCTTGTAAATAAGCTAACGATTCACAAAACAAACCCTAACCCATATTTTTGAAATCATTCGAACTATAAACCATGCAAAGTTGATGAACTTTTATAAAAGCTTTTGTATAAGATTAAGATTACACGAAAATAAGCTCAAAAAGATGTAAAGATTAAAAAGAAAGATTGTAAAGAGGCGTGTAAATAAGCTAAGTATTAAGACATGAAAATAAAACTTGCATTAATAAAACTTACACTAAGACAAAATTAAAACTAAGACTAACCAAAAACTAACTAACTCAAAATGAAGCTAAGGGGTGCTATTTAAAGGAGCCAAGGAGGCTTCCTTTTTTACATCGTGTACACTTTGCCCCCTAGACTTTTACATTTAATGAAAACACGACATAAACTCTATTACAACTCTACTAAAGTTCTAAGAATTAAACTTAAGTCCTTGTAACTTGAGGTTGCGTGTTGACGTTTCTTCCAAAGGTCTTCAAAGACTTAAAAGTAATCACTTGCTCGAATTTGTGAAGCTTATCTTGATAATTAACTTTGAACCTCGATTAAGCATTCCTTTTATTTTCTTGAGCCTTTAAGAATTAAATTTGTCGTCACGGGCTTTTCTTAAGTAGATTTCATCATTGGCTTGACTTTAAGACTCTTTTCCACATCTCGTGCTCGTTCTAGGATTTTTGGTTGATTTCTACGTTGTTTTTGCAATATCCTTACCTGCACAGTCACAAACACAAAAACACGATATCTTTGGCGTTTAACGTTAGTTTTTGGTCTTAAATAGCCTGAAAATGGGGAATAAAAGGTATGTGAATAAGCACATACCACATTTGCTTCCAGATCTTCCATGTCATCATCAGAATGTGCATTGGCCATGAAGCTGTTGTCATTAGCATTGTTGTTGGCACGGGCTTCATCTTTGAGCGCTAGGAGTAATGCTTGCTTGTGATACTTGCTACCTTGAGTACGTGGTGAAGGACATGCAGTTGCCAAGTGACCTATCCCATTGCAGTTGTAGCATTTGATGATTGTATTCCCTGATTCAGTATTCCCAGTTTCAACAAGTTCAGCCTTTTTCTGAGGGACACCACCATTGTTCCTGAATCCTCCATTGTTATTAAACCGTTGTCCAGAATTAGAGTTACCCAAATAACCACCCGATCCAAATCTTCCACTGTTTCAATTCTGAACTTCAATGCGACAATCGTGAATGACAGCTTGATTCCTTGTGTTGGAAGATGTGCGAAGACGATTGTTGGACTTGTTTGAGAATTTGCTGAAAGCTCGAGAAATTAGTGCAATTCCTTGGTTAAGACTGTTGAAGTCCTCATCATCATCGTCATCATTAGCAGTGTGTTGTGTAGACAAGGTGTCATTGTTGTCATATGAGGCAAATTGATTTGCAGGAGGGTGCATTGTGGAATCATAAGATGAGTACTGAGGTGTGTGGTCTTGAGATAGGTAGTTAAGATATGCTTGGTCTGGAGGATAAACATTGTGTTGTAGAGGTGGAGAAGGAACATGTGATTGAGCAACAAGCGCCAAAGAGTTTGTAGGTGGGGGCTGTGAGTAGTTTCCTCTGAGAGCGCGATCTTTGTCCACTTCATGTTGATGGTGTTTCAGATAGTCATACAACAAACCATATGGTGTCTCATGAAGATTCTTTGCTTGTCGAACAAACGTCACATACTTCTGCCAACCAGGACCGAGACATCCTAAAAACTTTGTGTTGATAGCAATCTTTGGTAAGATGATATTATGTCTGTCGAGGTCATTAATGATGTTCGTGAAGCGATGGTAATATGACTCAAGTGATTCCATTGGCTCAATCATGTAGTGTGTGTATTCCATATAAAGTTTAGATTCCATGTCCTCTTGATTCAATTGAGTACCTTCCATTAGGAGATGAACATGTTCCCACATAGCTTTAGCTGTTTTTTGAGCATCAACACTGCGAAAAATCGGATTTGGTATGCCTTGAAGAATATAGATCATAGCATATTCATCTGCTTCTTTGTGAAGTATTTTTTCAGCAGTGAGTTGAGCGTCAGTAAGAGGTCTTCGTGAATCAGGTATGGGTGGATCAACATTAGGATCATCAGGGACAAAGTTAGTCGGTGTCACAAACGGACCTTCAGTGATTACTTGTCTCATGTATTTGCCATGTGGTTTCTTGAGTTCAAGAAATCGTAGGAATCGACTTGACCACTGTACATAGTTACCGGGTGTGAGCATTGGTGGTGTGTCAAGTGAACCTGCTTCATGCCTTGATTGTTGAGTAGTTATGACTTCACACATTTGGTCAAAACAATGAGTTTGTTTCGATGGTGGAGTGATTTGTTGCATGGGAAAAGGTGGAGGTTGAGGTAGTTGTTGATGTTGATGCATCATGACATGTTGTTGGGAGATAGTTTGATGATATGGATATGATTGTGTAGGTTGTTGTTGTTGACGAAACATTTGTGTTTGATGATACGGTTGTTGATGATGAAAGTTGTAATACGGTGGTTGAGACATGATGAAAGACTTGTGTGTAAATGGATCTTGTAGAAGGTATAATTGTGGGTCCAATTCTCGAAAACTATTCCAAGTGTGTTCTCGAAACTTTGTATGTTGAATATCTCGAAAGTCAGTCAAAGTCCAAAGTGTTCTCGAAAGTTTTGATGTGATCTCGAAAAAAGTTCAAAGTTCTCGAAAATTGTCTATGTTCTCGATAAAAGATCTCGAAAACAGGTTCTCGATACAAGTCAAGTTATCGAGATCACACAAACTAGTGAAACCAGCAAAGTTCTCGAAAGTTTATGAAAGGATTTCGAAAACAAGATAATTGTTGAAAACACAAAGAGTTCTCGATAAATATGATGAGTTCTCGAAAACTTTCAATTTTTTGAAAAAATAGCCAAAATTTTCGAGATTATACAAAATCGAAAATATCCAACGAGTCGAAGTGTTTTCTTTCTTATACAAGAGAGAAAAGCACTGAGTAAGCAACGGAAACACCTATGGAGCAAACCTTCATGTTCTCGAAAGTTTGTGGAATGAGGTTCTCGATAAAAGGCCAAAGTTGGGCAGATTTTTGTTTTCGTAAAAAGCAAGCCAAAAACACGTTTTTAATCCAAGATTCTTGTACAACTAACCTTAAAATGATGAAATCTTAAAGAAAGTTACAAACTTGAACTATTTTTCAAAAATCTCAAAGATCTCGAAAACAAGTACAAGTTTCGAATCAATAATAATTTTGAAAAATTTTGAGACTTTGTTGATTGTTTGGGTTTGTAGCACAAGTTTGAAGACAAAGATGTGAAATAAACACGAAACAAACAAGAAAGTAGCAAAATTTTGCAAAACTAACGAGTAAAAAACAATATTTTTGGTTCGTATAAAACAAAAACAAAAAATTACACCTTCTTCTAGCGATTGATACCACTTGTTAGGTCACCATATTGTAAACACAAGTATAGGTTTTGGTAGAAATGAGATGAGAATAGAGTTTGGTTGATTAAATCAATAAGAAAGATAAAAGTGCAAGAGTTTCCTTAAGATAATGAAATAACAAACAAAATAAAATGTTTTACATGAGGTCCTATTTATAGGTGAGGAATAGGGCAACACTCCCTTCCTCCCTATGTTGTCTAATTCGTGGGCTTTGAGGCCCATTGGACATTTAATGGACTTCATTCATAACATAAGTAAACTAAATATAGTAGCAACCTATTACATGTACTGAAATAACCGAGACTTGATAAACAGTGATAAACTTAGATCCTAACAGAAAGACACTTTGCCTAAAGTAACTAACCACGGATTTCGATCTACAGGGTAGGCTAAGGTGTAAGGGTGTAACGAAACATTTTAACAAAGGTGTAAGAAACGAAAGGAATGGTTCTGAAGGTTTTTCTAGGGGTATCTTACTCTAAAAGTGAGAGTAAACAAAATGGTTTATACGGGGGTTAACTAACCAGTGTGGTTAGTTAATATCACATAACATAAAAAGGCTTTTTGGGTGTAATCCTAGAAATTTACCAAGTTAGAAAAGTCACTCCAATTATATCGATAATACTCATTATGGTGGTCTCGAATAGTATACAAGCCAAGTTCTAAAGTTTACAAGTCACCGGCACACTAAAGTTTTTGATTTTAGGCAAAAAATAAGGTTACGTGTGCGGCTATGTAATTTAGACTTAAACAAAAACATGCTAAAAATTTTAAATTTTGATATATTAACTGCATTTTAAGCATATTTTAAAAAAGTTTAGGACAAGTAAGTGTTCTAATTCTCCATCCCCCCACTTAAGTTAAACAACGTCCTCGTTGTTTGTGTCAAAGGTTAAATACTGGAAAATAAAAGAATTAGAACAGAAAAACTCCCCTGATATTTGCTCGGAATGATCCTCCATTACGCGTTTACGAGCAAAAATCAACTTTCTTGTGGATGATAACGTTTAAGCTTCATAAATGATGTTTCCACAAAAAGTGCAGGAATCTATAATACCACCTAGACTTTAACACACCTGAGTTAAGAAGGTTCAAACTTGCATAATACATTAGTAGTTAGTAAAATATAACCTAAAAATTAAAAATTAAAAATCATCAGGTCAGTCGATACGCCGCATCCTATGGAAGAGGATGCGTCGTATCGAGACTGGAATTAATATGAATCAGAATAAAAGATGCGTCGCATCCTTAACCAGGGATGCGCCGCATTAAATAAACTGACAGAATGTTTTAAAGTCTGAAAATAAAAATGCAGAAAAATAAAATAAGATATGACCTGTGCAGATGATATGCCGCATCTTATGATGGAGATGCGCCACATCTACTGCAGGTCTGACAGACTCGACACAAATAGAAAAATAAGATAAAAATTCCGGGTTATCTCTCGGTCATCACTTGTCTTTATTCCAGAGTCTTCAAGTTAGACTCNTAAAGTCTGAAAATAAAAATGCAGAAAAATAAAATAAGATATGACCTGTGCAGATGATATGCCGCATCTTATGATGGAGATGCGCCACATCTACTGCAGGTCTGACAGACTCGACACAAATAGAAAAATAAGATAAAAATTCCGGGTTATCTCTCGGTCATCACTTGTCTTTATTCCAGAGTCTTCAAGTTAGACTCACGTTCAACTCCTATTATGTTCTTGTCAAAATCGACAACCTCGTATCTGCATTTTCGATGTAATTATCAAAGTACTTTTTTTTTTAGGTTGTGCCTTTGGAACAAAACTTCCTTAATCACCTTTGACAACTGGAGCACTTCAATTGCCAATTTTCTAATCATATTTTCTTGTTCCTTCAGCAACAATTCATTGGTGATCTTGAATTCTTTGATAAAAGTTTGATTCTTGTTCTTCCGAACCAGCTTTGGAAAATATCAATCACGATCCCTGAAACAAAAAAACAAATAGGCTTCGCAGTAAAAGATTTCTAAGAGACACGGAAGTTGATTAGAATATTCTCCGTTCGGGATTAAGAAAAATAAAAGTAACTGATATCTGCAGACAATGCTCCGTATCCTGGAAAAGGGATACGCCGTATCTTGTTAAGTTAAAATTAAATCAGACTTTTATTTAGAAAATTGATACGCCGCTTTTGAATTAGAATGTGCCGTATCTAGTTAGTTTTCAAAAATCAGTTATATTTATAAAAATTAAATGCGCCGTATTAGCAGAAGCTAATGCGCCGTATTTTCGTTACGTTTCAAAATACAAGATTTTTGATTTAGTAAATGCGCCGTATCGATGAAAATCGATGCGTCGCTTCTGTTTAATAATTCGAAACCTGTTTTTAATTTAAAATATTAAATACGCCGTATCTGTTAAAACAGATGCGTCGTATGGTGATGAGACGAAAAGTGTACCCGTTTTAAGGGGTCATTTAAGCCCTAATTCGAGTAAATGTGATCAAATATTGCACTAAATTGTTCCTTTTGTCGTTTTAGGTACTTTTGAGAAATTTCTGGAAAACATGCTAATTTTGACGTTTTTGGAGCATAAAAGTGAAGAAAACGACAATGTCTCAAAAGAAGCTGGAAAACCTTCCTGACGGCGTCAGAGTCACAAGGTGACGCCGTCAGCCAACGTTGACAAAGGAGTAGAATCAGATTACACTAGACGCCCTATGAAGAAAACAAGATGTTTACACCTGACGGCGTCAGGTGTTAGAGGAAGTAGGCCGTCAAGTGTAATGCTAAAGAGTGACGGCCCAGAGCTAATTTACAAGTGACGGCGTCAGAAGTGGTGACGCCGTCTAGGCCATCCGAGAACCCTAATGGCGGTGAGCTGACGGCGTCAGAGCGTATAAGCTGACGCCGTCAGAGTGTAAAATCTATATATACTTTTCTATTTTTCATTCATTAGTGTGGAACTTTTGGTGCAAGTTTGGGAAAAACCCTAGAGACGAATTTGGCTGTGTTTTCAAGGGTTTTTCACCCTTGAATCCTTCATGTTCAATTAAAGATAAGTCCTCACTTAAATTAATCAATATGTCTATGTGTTGGTTAATTACATCTTATGCTTGTCTTTCAATTAACATGCTAGGCTAGATTTTTCTTGTGTTTGCTTAGATCTAATGAAACCAAACTATTAATTATTGGTTGATTGATGTGTTATTACTTGTCTTGGATGAATGTTTCATCAATGTTAGGCTTAAGAAAATTGGCTAAACTCCTATATGGTAACATGCTTGAACGTCTTAAGAAACATGTAACTAATGCGTACTAGGTTATTAAGGTAGTATTTAACGCATGAGCCACTGTTTACAATTCCTATGATTGGGTGCTTTACGCATCGTTGTAGGAGGAGATAAGAGCTCATAGAATTGGGGAGATATGTACGCCACCCTATGAATTGTTAAGGAATACACCCGTCATCCACGCAAGTAATACATACACCAATTAACCGGTAAAAGATAGTTAGGGAGTAAGGAAATCTAAGTAAACACATTTGTCTCCATATAAGTTTTCACAACCACAATAGTTTAGTTATTTTATTTTTAATTGCAATTGTAGTTTTTGGGTTAGTTGACTAGCAACTAATTCCGCCCACTCCTCCAAAACCTGAGATTTTACTTGCTTTCCATAAAATATAAAAATACAAAAATAATCTTCCTTCACCCTTAGACCATTTAGAGTAGTTTTTCTAACCTAACGAACACTATTCCCTGTGAGAGAACGATCAATCCCCCGTACTTACCACTACACTATACTACACCGACCAGGTACACTGCCTGGTGGGATTGCAAGCTTCTCAAGATCCCTTGAGAGGTAAAACCTGTTGCGTGGTCGCAATCCCACGTCTTCAAGTTTTTGGCGCTGCTGCCGGGGAATAGTTATTGTTTAGGTAGAATTTTTATTTTATTAGGTCTACTCACTAGATTCCTTTCTAGTGAGATTTTTGTTTTATTTTTCTAGGATTTCTTTAGTCTATCTTTTTTCTGCTCTACCCACTGCTCAAATCTTCCTTGGCCATCATGGTGAACGAAGATCCCTCCACTCTTAGGATCACCAGGAGCCGCAGCTCAGTAAGAGACCTTGTCTCACCCTACGCAGAACCTGATAGGGAAATGCGAAGGATAAGACGACTCTTTACATCACCCGAACCACCTGGCATTGCCATTGCCTTCGACGATGCCCTCTCTGAGGAAGAATCCAATCCTCATTCTGCACCCCCTAGTCCTCAATCCAATCAGGATGAGGAGGTTCCCGAGAACCCTGTCCCTAAACCCCTCAAGGACTACTCTTCTCCCACCCCTCGTGGTTTTTCCAATGCCATTGTTTTTCCAAATGAACACACGGACGAGGCCTTGCATGCAACTGACGTTTGGCTTGTCCAAAATGTATGCAAGTTTCAAGGATTGAAAGCCGAAGATCCAATCCAACACGTCAAGGACTTCCTGAAAATAGTGGATACCCTCCATACGGATGGGGCCACTAGAGATACCTCCCGGCTACGATTCTTTCCTTTCACCCTCTATGAAAAAGCCAAAGATTGGTATAACAAACTTCCTTCCGAATCCATCTTCACATGGGAGCAGCTTATCTCAAAATTCTACGAGAAATTCTTTCCCATAGGAAGAACTTCAAAGTTGAGAGATGGAATCCTCCATTTCCACGTGGAACCAGCGGAACATATCTACGAATCTTGGATTAGATTCAAGGATCTAATTAGACAAGTCCCCCATCATGGCATTGAACTCTGGTTCCTTGTCCAAATCTTCTACGATAGTGTCTCTAAAAACGACCAAAGGGGAATCAATAACTCATCGAAAGGAAGGATAGCCAACTTAAGTGCCGAGGAAGCATGGGACAGAACTGAGGAATATGAAAATGATCAAGACGATACCTGGGATGAACCTGATTCGATAATGAGCGTTTCCAAGACCATGGAAAAGCCTCCTTTTGTTAGCCGGCTGAGTAGGTTGAAGGATCAAATGTCCTATCTAGATAAGTCGAAACCAACCAAACAATTATCAAACCCATACCTGATCTGTGATCAATGTGGCGGCCCGCATGAAGTGGAGGAATGCGAGGAGAATACCACCACCGAACAAGCATGTTTGTCAAG